>ONZH01028570.1:0-81329 GCA_900303285.1 Rhinella marina
GTATTAACACCACGTATATAAAATTATTTTGCAAGAGAACGCACAGTACAGGTGCCAATGAAAAGGCCTATTTTTTTTTTTATATTTCTAGGTACACAGCCGTGTACTAACAGATCAGACGGTGTGTATTAACACCACGTATATAAAATTATTTTGCAAGAGAACGCACAGTACAGGTGCCAATGAAAAGGCCTATTTTTTTATATTTTCTAGGTACACAGCCGTGTACTAACAGATCAGGTGTGTATTAACACCACGTTGCAAGAGAACGCACAGTACAGGTGCCAATGAAAAGGCCTATTTTTTTTATATTCTAGGTACACAGCCGTGTACTAACAGATCAGACGGTGTGTATGAACACCACGTATATAAAATTATTTTGCAAGAGAACGCACAGTACAGGTGCCAATGAAAAGGCCTATTTTTTTTATATTTCTAGGTACACAGCCGTGTACTAACAGATCAGACGGTGTGTATTAACACCACGTATATAAAAATTATTTTGCAAGAGAACGCACAGTACAGGTGCCAATGAAAAGGCCTATTTTTTTAATATTTCTAGGTACACAGCCGTGTAACTAAACAGATCAGATGGTGGGTATTAACACCCCGTATATAAAATTATTTTGCAAGAGAACGCACAGTACAGGTGCCAATGAAAAGTCTTTTTTTTTTTTTATATTTCTAGGTACACAGCCGTGTACTAACAGTTCAGACGGTGTGTATGAACACCACGTATATAAAATTATTTGCAAGAGAACGCACAGTACAGGTGCCAATGAAAAAGGCCCTATTTTTTTATATTTCTAGGTACACAGCCGTGTACTAACAGATCAGACGGTGTGTATTAACACCACGTATATAAAATTATTTTGCAAACGAGAACGCACAGTACAGGTGCCAATGAAAAGGCCTATTTTTTTTTATATTTCTAGGTACACACCGGCCGTGTACTAACAGATCAGACGGTGGGTATTAACACCACGTATATAAAATTATTTTGCAAGAGAACGCACAGTACAGGTGCCAATGAAAAGGCCTTTTTTTTTTTTATTTCTAGGTACACAGCCGTGTACTAACAGGTCAGACGGTGGTATTACACCTGTATACAAAAGGGTATTGCAGGCCACAGAACCCAGAACTAGAGCCAAATAAACGTATTTAAAAAAAAAAAAAATCACAGCCGATACTGCCAGATCAGATGGTGCATATACACACTAGGTATATAAAGGTTTTGCAGCCAAAAAGAACACAGAACAGTAGTGCCAAATATAGTTTGGTATATAGCAGAGCACCTAATACACCACTAATGCCTCTCTCTGTCCCTACTCCAGCAGCTATCCCTGAATACAGCAGCCGTTCTCTGCAGAGTGTATATTGTAGTAAAACTATCACTGTACTGCACTATAGTAGCCCTGATAAGGGCTTTTAATCACGCTCCTGCCTGTCCAACAGCTAAAACCTATCTTTCCCTTCTCCAGCCTCTGTCCCTGACTAAGTTCACGCAGCATATGCGAACGAGCAGGAAGAGCTGAGTTTTTAATATTTGAGGTCACATGGTTTTTCCAGCCAATCCATGTAGACGCTGTTTTCGCGCTGCCAGCGTGCTCTGCGGGCCTGTCATACCCCCCCTGCATGGTGATTGGTGGAAAAAGAGCGCCAGGGAAGGTGGGAGGGGAAACGAATTCTAAGTGCGCCATCGCCGTTATACTCGATTGAAATCGAGTATGCCGAATAGCGTAGTATTCGATCGAATACCGGCTCGATTGAACACTACTCGCTCATCTCTAATTATGATTGGGACAGCCATCAGGCTTGAGGAGAGTTGTGTTGACAAGAGTTCAATGATATTCCTTACAGCAGCCACATGAATATAGGAAACCGTCTGGAGATGATTAATTGATCTTTTTTGGGAGAGTATTGTGGGTATGGATTGACCAATGCAAAGGTCACTGTGCAGTGACGGAGAGAATGTAAGCTCTGTTCACCACCTATTGTCAATGGTGGACCCTGTATTATTTTCCTCCAGCTGTATAATAGATGCGTCACCCACCATTGCAATCACTGTGCCATCTAAAATGTGTTCTCTGCAATTGAAAGAGTTAAAAAAATCCAAACTTTGCAGCAGAAAAAGCTGAAATGCCACAAAAAGTTAGGGATATTTTGCTTCTGAGTGAAATTTCAGGATGAACCTAAAATGCACTCTAACCTTTACATGTGAACTTAATTTGACCTTCTCTAAACTTTTGAATTCACATGTACAACTGTTCAGTGTTTCTTCACTTTTGCACAACTTGCTGTTTTCTAACAAGGAGCTTAAAGGCAAAATTCACAACAGGTGTGATCCATGAATTGCCCAATAAATTTTCTGGTTCAATTATAATTTGTATTTAAACAGTCCTCCTCATCATGCTGTTCACGTTTTGACATCATGAGACCAAGACAACACCTAACAATTGATCAACAGTACCTCGCCATTGTGAGGCTTCAAGCAGGATGCTCTCAGACAGAAGTGGCCACAGAGTGTCATCAGAATGTCGCAACAGGGATGCAGAGAGACTGGAAGAGTGCCAGAATGGCATCGAAGTGGACGGCCTTTGGCCACATCCCACACTGATGACCGCTTCATTGTGAACAATGCCCTGTGGAACCGGATGATGAATGCCACTTAACTCCAGGCACATTTAAGGGAGTAGAGGCACCCAAGTGTCATGTCAGACCATTCAAAACCATTTACATCAGTGTGGGCTGCGTGCTAAATTACCTGCAAGGGTACCTGACCACATCACCAGACACAAGTGTCATCGTATTGCATGGCCCATGGCGCATCTAAACTGGATAAACGACCAGTGGGCCTCAATGCTGTTACTGATGAAAGCTGATTCACGCTGAGCAGAAATTATGACCGCCAATGATGTTGGATATGCGCTATGCATCAGTGACTGTTGTCATCAGATGAGTCTTGAGTGGTAGTGGTGGTGTTACAGCGTGGGCAGGTGTGTCTAGTCAATACAGAACTGCCCTACACTTTGTAAATGGTACAGTGACAAGCCCATACTACTGAATAACATCATTACTCCAGTCATTGTGCCTCTGCATGAACAACACAGGCCTAATTTCATCTTCATGGATGACAATGCTCCAGCTCATCAAGGTCACGTCATTAGGGAACAGCTGTTGGAGACTGGGGTACCTCAAATGGAGTGACCTACACTTTCTCCAGACCTGAATCCCATTGAAAAGCTATGGGATCAGCTGAGTTGCCATGTAGAGGCTCATAACTCTGTACCCCAGAACCTCAATGACCTGAGGGCGGCACTTCAAGAAGAGTGGGATGCCATGCCTCTGCAGACAATAAGTCGACTTGTGAACAGCATGAGATGTCGTTGTCAAGCTGTAATTGATGCAGAAAGCCACATGCCAAGTTATTGAGACATTGACATTTTTGTGGGGGACAACCACTGTAACTCGATCATGCAAACTAAGTACATAACTGTTTCCACCCCTACAGACATCCCCACTGACTTCGAAGTGGAGGCTGGATTATGGCGCCTTGGCTCCAGGCTCCACGCTGCCTCCCAGCTCATTCGTGGCCTGCAGCTGGAGCTGCAAGAGCTGCAGGACATGATGGGCCGACGTCGGCAAAGGCCGGCGTAATCTTATTTTTTTGTTCCTTTCTTTTGTTTATTATATTATTTATTTGTTAAAAATAAGTTTTTATTTATTACTAAAATATTCTTGAAAAACCTGTGTTTTGAGTGTTTTGTTAAACCTTTAACACCTTCCTGATCCTGACATAGTGTGAAGAAGACAGAGTTTTTTTCCCACGGCCATTTTCCCATATTAATGAACACAGCGGTGTCTGCCGGCCGAAGTAATACTACATTACACACACTCCTGTTCACTGATTACAATTGACAGACAGAAAAATAAAAAAGGCTTGGCTTGTTTGGGCAACAAGCCTGTACATTCTACCTTAACATAGGAAGTGAAAATTATATATGGCTGCCCTGGCCAGTAGTAGTAGGGGATGGGGTATATCAGCATAGAGTGATAGGAAAAATAAATACAACAGACTGCAGTGGTGTATAACAATGTCCGCTAATATAACTTGTACGGGAGGCAGAGGCAGTGAAAATATTTTGGTTTTTTTTTAAATATATATAACACATATATATATTTATTTTTGGAGGGGGGGGACTAAAGGCTGAGGCTCCAAAACAAACTGAACAATACTAAATAGAACTATTAGTAACGTTAACTAACAACAGCTACTCTCCTACTAAGCGTAGAAAACGGAGTCGGAGGTAGACAACAGTGTTTGGTTTTGAAATAGGGTTTTGGAGACTTCGGATTCGCATAGCCCATGACATGACACAAGACATTTGGCTGTAAAATTATGGCCCGGCTGACAGCAACAGTGGGAAGACACTCAGACTATTTTGCCCTGCAAGGCCTGATCTAATCACCACCAGCATCAGCAAGAGTAGTATGAAATTCGGATGTAATCCAGCCATTATTCATTTCTATAAAGGTATTTTTTTTTTAACACTGCCCTGCGACAGATTTGTCCTTTTGGGTGTCACCCCCGCCCCCCCAGTGGCACTAAAAACCCTCTCTGACATGACACTTGAGGCTGGGCAGGAAAGAAGCCCTAATGCATAGTGGGACAGTTCTGGCCACAGTTGGCCTCAGGGAGGCTGTCCTCTATAACTGCCGGATTATAAGGCTTCTTTTTTTAGAAATTGCAGAAGGGACACCACTAGGAGGGAACAATGAAGCCCGAGAGGTGGCAGAAAATGACGGCGTTTCCTTGAGTAGAATGGTGGAGCAGAACGAGTCTGACCCCTGGCTACATATGGATACTGTATCAGCAGATGATAGCAGATCATCCGGCTGAGACTGAGATGAGTATGCCATCCACTCCACTACCTCATCTATTTTCTCCTCCACTACAATTTTGCGCCTCGGTGGGTTAGCCTGGTGGAACAACGGCCAAGTATTGCGAATACTACTAGTAGATGCTCCGGCTACAGGTCTTTTGGCACTGATGCCCTGTGCCACCTTCTCCTTTTTTTTTTAAAGCTCAAAGTCTGGCTCGAACTGGACCCCTTTTGCTTATCCTTTCCAGACATTTTTCAATTCACTCTGTGGCCCTGCAGCTGGTCTTTGTCCCTGTATCTCACTGTCTCTCCCTGTCTCTCCCTATCTCTCCCTGTCTCTCTCTCCCTGCTTGATTAAATACTAGCCCTGAACTGGCCCTGCAATTGCAGAGCAAGCCCTGCCCACTAGGTCAGGTGACCTCTTTCTTCCTGGGCTTTTGCACACGATAAACGAACTAACAGTAAAAGTTTGCTAATGAATTGAATTCGTACGCAACAGCGTATACAGTAACTTATACGCAGCAATAGCGTATAATTTATAGGACAAACTACGTAGCGAATGCGTACAAAGCCGAAGTGAATCACCTAATATTCGGATTCGCTTCGCAGCTAAAAATTCCCATGATTCGATACAAATCAACGAATCGACGAATCAATTCGCTCATCTCTACCTTTAATACATTTTATTCATTACAATATATAATCAAAAACATTTATACTGTTTTAATATTTCCTTGCACTTTTTTAACTCAATATGATGTGTAATATCTGTCTCAAGTTTTATAATAAATAATTAAGATTTACTTATAATCTTCTGTCTGGTGACAATCTTCTGCCCCAGTTTACGCAGCACAAGCTGAAAAGTCATCCTTTCAGTTTCTAGGTGCGATGATTACACCGAGTATGACCGCTATTACAGCTGCCACACCTTTTTATAGTCATTAATTATTAATTTCTTTCAGCAACACAGGATAAACACAAATAATATGATATGATGTTTAAAAGTTTTGGAAAGCTGGGTGACAGTCTCTTTGCAAATGGTAATGGTGGTCATTTTGGTTGTCAATGGCTTTCCTAGAAACTGTTATTTATAAATACTGAATGGTTGAAATGATCTAGCACAAGAAGAAAACTCAAGGGATCTTCCTAATCCTAGTGTTTTTTTTTTTGTGAAACTACTCTACCCATTTCAATAGGAGGCTGTATTAGAGGGTATTCACAAGTAGCAGATCTGTTACACAAACAGACACAGACTGGCCCACAGGGGTACAGGTGAATCACCCAATGGTCCCTTGAGCAAGGTGGGCCCCTAGTCTCCCAACACCTGCACAAGTGGCACATAACACAGTAGACTTACTCAGGGGCGTAGCTAAAGGCTCAGGGGCCCTGGTGCAGGAGTTCAGCTTGGGTCCCCTTTCCCTCAGTGCTTTTTGGCCAGGTTCAGGGAAGCACATAGCCTTCGTGCTGCCAGAGGCAAAAATTGAACCGCCACCCCAACCCCCTTGCCAAATTCTTGACCCTAACCCCTTCCCTCTAGCCAGAGGTGTACCTTGACCAGGATGCAGTTTCTAAAAGATCAGTGTCTTCTTATGCGACACAAGGGTCCTTGGGCCCCCACAGGCTCCTGGGCCCGATAGTGACTGCTACAACTGCATCCCCTATAGCTACACCGCTGGACTTACTGCACTACATAAATAAACATATTCAATGTACAGCACCTCAACCAGCCTATGTTCATATTAAAAAACTTATCTTGATAGATTATTAAAGAAACACCCCAGTTTATTATTATAGACACGATCAGAGCTGAGACGACTTCTAGGTATAGAGGAAAGCTGCCAGTGTCCTCTTTTCCCCAGGACTTACCTTCTCAAAGTTGCTGCCGGGACCCCATATTCAATCATCTGGTAGCATCTTGCTGCTGTGTGAGCATATAATATATGAATGTATCCGTAATAAATTTGACTGGTGGGTCCTATGCACCCCAGTCCGACACCGTACACAAATGTATGCAGCTGTCTCTAATTACTTTGAGTATGGCTTTTAAAAATAAGTGCACTGCAGAAACAACCATAGTCAAATGTATTGATAATAGAAAGGGTTGTCCTGTTGGGGACTCTCATTAACGATGCACATAGGACTTCTTCCCCTGACCTGTCAAGACCCTACAGTACACGGACAGCCCACTGTTTTCAATATGAATGCTGTAATGCATTATATCTACTGTGGAGACGCTGCAGAGAAACTACTGAGCGATTCCCTCTTTCTTTTGTCTCACATTTCCTTTGATTACTTGTCATTTTTCGTGTTTGTTGCTCCTCCAGTTATAAAGCACTGAGGACTATGTTGCCGTTACATAAATAAAAATATTATATAATATATTAAGTCTCGGTAAATACATTTATTCCATAATCTTAACAGATATGAAGATGCAAATCTAAGCTAAAAAAAATGTTTTCATAACCTATTGAAAAGCAAGTGATTATTTTATGTGTATTTGGGGGAGTTTTTGATCCATGCCCATATTTTTAGCATTTTTCTATAATGCACTTTGCCACTTAATGTTGCAATTCAAATGTTCCGGGAGGAAGCAAAAACCCTCAAGAATAAAACATGAATATTACCTTGTGGGGCTGTAAAAAGAAGACTATTAGAATATATCACCAACACACTTGGGGACCATTTAGAGCACTGCTTCTAAATACATCATTTAATTACAATGGAGACATTACTTCATGTTCCTACTGATGTAAGTAATATTAGAATTCATGGTATTCGCAGGCTACTGTGGCCCATTACATTGGCCATAAGCTATTCTATAAGATTTACTACTAAAGGCCCGCCAGGGTATTTGAGCATTCATGGATTCTGTGGCAGTAGGCTTTTATCTAAGACACAGAAGTGAGGACAACCGAGTTATTATCTGTAAGAAACATAGCTTAATATTTGGGATTCTAAAGGTTAAGATGCCATAAATCCTGAATTACTCTCAGATATCACATCGAAAGACATTTTTATTTTATTTTACTCTTCTTTGCCGCTTAAAATATTTTACGATGGCAGTTTCCAGAATTGTACCGTGTTGTTTACGTTCATTCCCCAGATGTACCAGAAATACTGACACAGCGCTTATTTTATGCCTGCATGACAAAGGTTAAGTGCATGCATAAAGAATCTCGTTTTTTTTCTCTACAGCCTTTGCCCATGTTCATAGATTTCTGTTTGATCAGTTGATTAACCAAATCAATTAGGCTACTGTCTTCACTGATCATGCCATTCCTCCTAGGAAATGGAAGGAAAATGGCAGATTTGCAATATGATAAATAGCCCTTCATTAGTCCACTGATGTAGCAATCGCTGGTATCAAGTGTTTGAGGTCATGGCTCACGCGTTTGGAGACAGCAGGAGAGATATTGGGAACTATTGTAGTCAAGATAAGAGTCATGACAGCATATAGATTCAAATTATGCATCCTGCTGTAAAATATAGTAAACGTATACACAATGCCGGGTATGTGAAAGCAGAGTTCCCCAGTAGCTGCTGTTGGAGCCTATTTTTGTAAATGCTTACATTTTATTTGTGAACTAACAATTCTGGAGCAGCTTTTCTTAAAACACTGTTGCATTTTGTTCCTCTGGTATGCCTCCTGGCAAATGTACAAATACATTTCACAACTATTACAAATTATAAATGTTACAATTCTCGTTGTGAATAGATTGTGTCCTAACACTGGTAGTATGGACTGGACTATGTCCGAGTGTGAAGTGACAAGTCCTATTTACAAGGGGATGTAAATGTTAAGTTATGAAGTTATTCCAAGATGAAAAGAGGAAAAATACATGCTACGAAGAATACTGGTTCAAGAAGGCTAACAGGTCCTCTTTAAACAATACTTAAAATTTTGAGGCAACTTTTTATTTTATTTTTATACAGTAAAGGGTTGGCTACTGATCAGATCGCATTTTGCTACCAACCACCTGGGGAACACTTAGTTAGGCTTAAATAATGGGCTGAAAAAGGTGATTGTAGGGTAACCATAAAAAATGGCAGCTTGGTGCTTAACTTGTAAGAGTGGGTGTTATTTTTGGGCTACCAGGCGAAATACTAGTAATGTGAACTAAGATGTAATTAAAAAAAAGGCTAGAACAAGCTATAAATTAGGCTACTTTCACACTAGTGGTTTTCTTTTCCGGTACTGAGATCCGTCATAGGATCTCAATACTGGAGAAAAACGCTCTTGTGTTTTGTCCCCATTCATTGCCAATGGGAACAAAAGGGAACTGATCAGAACAGAGTGCTCCAAAATGCATTCCGTTCTGTTTGGTTGAACTCTCATACCGGAATGCAAACAACAGCAAGCTGCGGTTTTCTTTCCGTCCTGGGATGCGGAGCAAAATGGATCCGGCATGACCCGCAATGCAAGTCAGTGGGGACGGATCCATTTAACTCTGACACAACAGAAAACATATCTGTCTCTCGTTGACTTTCAATGGTGTTTATGACGGATCCGTCTTGGCTATTTTAAAGATAATACAACCGGATCTGTTCATAACGGATCTAGAAGGTTGCATTATCAGTAATAGAAATGTTTTTGCTGATCCCTGCTGGATCCAGCAAAAATGTTAGTGTGAAAGTAGCCTTACAAAGGCACTTTACTCACTTCCACCAATTCCCACCACTGCAATTATGACGCTGCCCAGCCCCTGATGCTCTGCATGTCCTGTATTGGCTCAACATGCCAGAAATGCTAGATGACCTGCCTCAGCCAGTGAGCGGGCCTTTCCTAACTTCCCTCGAATGCCAAATCCTGAAGGGAGGGGGGAGCAACCGGTACTGGAAAAATATCAGAATGGATGTGGCGGGGGATCGGTGGAGGTGAGTAAAGCTTCTTTGTTGCCTTTAACCTTGCCTTGCCTTTGTTCTAGATAGGTTTATTTTTTTAATTCTCCATGGAAACCTCCTCAATGGTGCCCTTAGAAAAGAAATAAAATTAGAAACATAAATGTATGAGTTTTCTCTAACGCTTTCAAGTTTGGGTAACTAGGGATACAATGCAAATTTCCAGTAATCATCACTGATCAAGAAAGTTTATTTACTGGTAGATACATAGATTTATTTAAGCTACGTGCATACGTAGGGGTAGACACGCCATATGTACATATGAGGCCCAATAGGTAATGGTATGCTATCACTTTAAAAGCAGCTTCCTTTGTCTATTGGATTGTATGCCAAAAATGGGGCTTATGAAATTCATGGCTCACAATTCCTGGTATATTGTGTTTAAAGATTTAAAGGGATTGTGCATTGATACAATATCAATGGCCTAACCTCAGGATAGGTCATCAATATCAGATTGGTGGGGATACGACTCCTGGCATCACCGCCTATCAGCTTCTTGAAGAGTTAGAGGTACTTGTGTGAGCGCTGCTTCCTATTTAAAATTAGCTGCACATCGTGTAGAGGTGGTGCAATGCAATTAAAAGTGACCATCCCCTTCACTTGATACATTCACTTTAATGGGGAAAACTGTTGTAATTACACTGTGCCACCATTGCAAGGAGAGCAAGTAATTTTGAAGAGGAAGCAGCACTCACACAAGCCGCTCTACCTCTTCAAGCACCTGATGGGCGAGAGTGTCGGGAGTGGGACTGCTGCTGGTCTGATATTGATGACCTATCCTGAGAATTTAAGGGTGAACTTTATGCTAATCTGGACAAAATCCCAAACTTTATATATATATATATATATATATATATATATATATATATGATCTCACCAGTCAGTATCCTATATGTCAGAGAAAATAAAGTTTTACCATCAACATAGATGGGGATTCTTTACTGTAAGAGCAATGAGACTAAGGAGCTTTCTGCCAAAGGTTATGATGGACAGGTTCCAAAAGGGTCTGGATGCCTTTCATGAAAGTAATAATATCACAAGTTATGTTTATTAGATTTTTGTAGATGTGGCATTGATACTGGGATTTATTCTGATATATTTAATATAAGTGGAACAGAAAGGAAGTTTTTCTATGTTTATAGGGGAAAAAATTGGTGACTACCTCATAGGTGTAATTGTTACCTCATAGATGTCATTGCAATACTTACTTTGCTAACAAAGTAGAAGTATAGGAACTTTTTGATGGAAATCTGACTTTGACATTTTATCACGTACTGTAAGTGTAAAGTATTTGAAGAGTTCTCCATGTGCTACCCATACTTGGCTCATCTAGTGACACTCCATGACTTGCTACTGAAAGCTCTTTTGGAAAGTTTATACAGCGGTCACAAAATCATAAACATTAAGTGTTTTTCTCGCAACGCAGAACGGCTGATACATGTGGGAACTTCTTCTGTCGCTGTTTTTTAAAAAAAAGAGTACAGTAGATACATGTGTATGTAAATTGACTGATGGACACAAATCTTTTAGGTCCTCATCTTTGGGAAGCTGGTTTAGAAATTTTAAGATAAGCGTGACATAAAATCTACAACCTTGTCATTTGCAAAAAATGGCATTGCATGCTAATGGTTACATTGATAGTCTGTAGATATACAGATCTTTGTGTCAGTGTATTCGACCTGAAGAACCAATAGTGTCCAGCTATGGGATTAAAAAAAAAACCTGAATTTCAAAAGTATTTTCTTTAAGAATCTAGTGGGTGGTGGTGGAAGCAGAGCTGGTTTTAAGTGGGTGGAAAATTGGGTAATTGCCAGAGTCCCTGTTTTCTAGAGGTTCTTGACTGTTTTATGGATTACCAGGTGCAACCTGTGATTGAAGCAGTACTCAAACCGATCACTAACTGGCAATAAAGTACTGCAGTGGATGGAGCCGGGATAGACTCCCGGCAGCACATATGTGCAAACCTTAGTATGGATCGCGAGTGTGAAAGACGCCTAAGCCATTCATACCATATAATTATCAAGAAAAATTAATGGGCCCTGATTTATCATACCTTCACTCCAGAATTCTGGCGTCAAAAAGTCGCAATAAAAGGGCTTTTGTGACTTTTTGCAGTCGCTAGACAAAGATTTTGCACATAATTTTGTGACTTTTTTGCACTTGCTTACGCAAAATTTGGAAACTCTTTGCATTTTTACACCACTCACTCCAGTTTTGTAGTGTGGGTGGAAAAGTGGGTGTGGTTAGCTATGTTAATGAGTTTCACTCCAGATTTACCACTGAGACTTTTTTTTTTAAATGTGGCATAAAGCACTCCAACACAGACACCAGCAAAACTGACTTCAAATTTTCCCCTTATGAGAAATTCCCCCCATTATGTCAGCAAGGCATCAGGCATTCATTGTAGTGGTGCTGGGAAAAATTGACCAACCCCTGGTTTTGCTCTACACTGCAACTGAACCTACTCCAAAAGGGTAACCTTAAAAAGCTGATCCTAATGAAGTTTAATGTAAATATATATATATATATATATATCTATAGAAACACAAAAACAGCAGCACAAGTCACAAAGATATCCAATGGGTGCAATCCCTCCAGGCTCAGGATAATACATCACTGATGTATATATTGCAAAAAGCGAGGCAGCACTCCAGTTCAGTGAAAAAAAGAAGGACCCTTTATTCCCAATATGCAACGTTTCGGCCTACTCCATGAGGCCTTTATCAAGCAATAAACAACTAGTGCATGGTTTACAATAAATAGGCAAAATAGGAGGGATCACCAAACCATGTGATCAATTATTCAAATAATAACGTGACATCATAATTTATGTCCAAAATTTGTGTAAGCAACATTATTACAAGTGAGCGAGTGATCAAAAAAAAGTGTATACATACAGTGTAAAATCCACAATGCAATCCATAAACGTGCAGTGACACATCAATTGAACATGTATAAATGTATATACAAAGCTCATATTCATGTGGACATGTGTATATAAAACCATTGATCATAGCACAATAAAATCAGCAACCATAGTTGCTTATTACCTATTACAGGCACATCATCAGATGGGGAATCGCTTGAGATCGTAAATTAAAGATAGCGTCTATGTGTGTACACAGCGCATGCACCAATATGGAGGTCATGGGACTCCACCAAGTCACGTGTGCAGATCATGTGGGCTCGACAATGCGCCGTCCGATGCCGGTGGAAACATCTACCACCACACCTGCGCAGTCGAGTGCCCTCATTGCCCATTCTCCAAGGGCACCATCTTGTTATAACCGCACATGCGCGAGACTTAAATAGACCCACACGGTGATTCCGGATTGCCATAGCCACATATAGTCCATATTACCCTATACTGGAGGTGTATAAGTAAAATATACGGCACTCACTAGATGGAGCACCTTAAAATGGATATTTTAACACAGGGAACTTTTGTAAAGATAATTACTATTAATAAAGGACTGCATTCCCCCACAAGGAGTTTTGCAAGCTCAGGTGTCCCAAAGGTCAAACCAATCACCATCAGATGACCAGTAAGGACCCCTGGGTTGCACAGGTGACCAAGGGGTCAACCCTGCCATCATAGACAACAGGATAAGGCCCCAAATTGTATGGGCGACTGTCAGCAACAATTCTAGGATAAAAAGAAAAATAAGGTAAGTGTCTCATATATCTAGCACACTAGTCATCAGTCCCACTCAACTCGGCCAAGCACCCGAGCATAATTGAAGTCAATGGGAGTAAACCAGGCACCCCCCGCTCGGAAGAGGGGAGGGTGTCTGGTTTATAGTAGTCCCCCATAAAAATAAAAAAAATGTGGCTAGGTATTTCACTGCCCCTGTCACTGCCTCCGCCCGCCTGCCCTCCTCTTCACTTGCATCCTCTGTCTGTTCCAGGCTGCATTGCCCATTGTGGGCACGGCATCGGCGTAGCCACTGCGCATTCGCCGGATCGGGGAGAGACTGGAAGATACGGAGGATGCAAGTGAAGAGGAGGGCGGACGGGCGGAGGCAGTGACAGGGGCAGGGAGAGCCTGAAAAAAATCAGAGGAGCCCGGGCTCCACGGCAGTGAGCGTGCGGGGAGGGAGGGGACTCGAGCATGGCGCTCGAGTACACCCGGTGCTAGGCAAAGCACCGATATGTACCCGAGCACTGGCATGCTCGGACGAACAGCGAGTTCGGCCGAGCATGCTCGCTCATCACTAGTCTCAATGTATCCAATCTGTGTATCCACTCCAACTCTTTGCATTTGAGTACCAGTTCCCTGCCCCCCCCTCTGCTGAGTGGGGGAACATGATCAATGATCATGAATCTGAAATCCCTTTCACAATGTTCTGCCTCTACAAAATGCCTAGGGACAGGTAAGTCCCTCCGCTTTTTCCTAATTGAGTATCTATGCTGTATGATCCTGGTTTTGGCATCCAGGGTAGTTTAACCCACGTACCAAAATCGACAGGGACACACCACTGCATAGATTACGAATGTCGAGTTACACGTGAGAACATGCCTGATCTTATATTTCTTCCCTGACCGTGGACCCGTAAAAGATTCTGTCTGGATCAGATACAGAGGAAAGGCAGGGAAAACACCCCGTTCTCCTCTGTCCAATATGGCTCTGTACAAGGGGCGCATTCCCTATCCGTCCCATGTGCACCTAGGTGTCCTTGAGATTGTGGGGACGCCTAAATGACATAAGAGGCATAGACTGAAATTCTTGGATATGTTGTAAATTGACTGACAAAACCGGCCAGTGCTTACGTATAATCTTAGTAATTTCGCGACTCTGTTCTGAGTAGGTAGAGATAAATGGAATGCGGGATGCGCTCCCAGCTTTCTACGTTCTAGTAGTTTTATTTACGGGTCCACGGTCAGGAAAGAAATATAAGATCAGGCATGTTCTCACGTGTAACTCGACATTCGTAATCTATGGAGTGGTGTGTCCCTGTGAAGAGGAGAGCGGACGGGCGGAGGCAGTGACAGGGGCGGTGAGATACCTGGCCACATTTTTTTTATATTTATGGGGGACCACTATAAACCAGGCACCCTCCCCTCTTCCGAGCAGGGGGTGCCTGGTTTACTCCCATTGACTTCAATTATGCTCGGGTGCTCAGCCGAGCACTCGAGCACCCCTCAGCTCGGCCAGAGCACCCGAGCACCTGAGCACGGAGATGCTCGATCATCACTAATTGAGACCAAATGGTCTTAACGTGGATTTCAATTTGGGAGTGTTTATTTGAGGTTCTTCATTCCATTACTCTGTGATGTTTGAGTGGGACTGATGACTGTTGAGTGGGACTGATGACTAGTGTGCTAGATATATGAGACACTTACCTTATTTTTCTTTTTATCCTACAAGTTCTTGTTTCCTTTTTGTACAGTTTGTCGTGTTTGTATACTATTTTATTGGAGACCCTTACATTCTGGGTGTACGGTTCGCATACCACATAACACAGATGAAATAGAAGGTGTATAACTTGACACAACTTGTATCAAGGGTATGCATCTACTTATAAGTAAAGTACCTTATTATGGCTGGTCCCCGTATCCGGTTGTTAGGTGCATTATGGTGGCATGCGGATGGCTGACGGCTAGTGACATTAACCTGTTGCTGACAGTCGCCCATACAATTTGGGGCCTTATCCTGTTGTCTATGACGGCAGGGTTGACCCCTTGGTCACCTGTGCATCCCAGGGGTCCTTACTGGTCATCTGATGGTGATTGGTTTGACCCTTGGGACACCTGAGCTTGCAAAACTCCTTGTGGGGGAGTGCAGTCCTTTATTAATAGTAATTATCTTTACAAAAGTTGATCCCTGTGTTAATATATCCATGTTAGGGTGCTCCGTCTAGTGAGTGCCGTATATTGTACTTATACACCTCCAGTATAGGGTAATATGGACTATATGTGGCTATGGCGATCTGGAATCACCGTATGGGTCTATTTAAGTTGCGCGCATGCGCGGTTATAGCAAGATGGTGCCGTTGGAGAATGGGCAGTGAGGGCACTCGACTGCGCAGGTGTGGTGGTAGTTGTTTCCGCCGGCATTGGACGGCGCATTGTCAAGCCCACATGATCTACACACGTGACTCGGTGGAGTCCCATGACCTCCATATTGGTGCATGCGCTGTGTACACACATAGACACTATCTTTAATTTACGATCTCAAGCGATTCTCTATCTGATGATGTGCCTGTAATAGGTAATAAGCAACTATGGATGCTGATTTTATTGTGCTATGAGCAATGGCTTTATATACACATGTCCACATGAATATGAGCTTTGTATATACACTTATACATGTTCAATTGATGTGTCACTGCACGTTTATGGATTGCATAGTGGATTATGCTTTACCTTGGCTATTGCCTGATCTTAGGGCTCCTCTGATACAGTGTCCCTTATTGACACACCATCTTGTCTTGCTTTGGGATAGGTCAATGCTTGAATATGGCTTATCCTATTATCCGGGCCCATTAAGCCCGTTTTTTGGGAACCCTGCCTTCTACCCGGTGGTAGGGATTCCTTTTTGGTCTGGGCAGCATTCTCTCACCAGGCTACTCCAGCTTATGACTTCCTTCTACCTTCCTTCTCCTCTTTACGGGAGACCTGCCAGAGAGGGACTCTTTCCTGGTTAGAGTATACTCAGCTCTGCAAATATCTTTGCTCAGCATTCCCCAAGGGTCTGACTCCTAAGACTCTCAGATTTTGAGTGGCTTTTGACTCAGTCAACCCCTTCTGCTCATTTGAATTCCCTTCCCTACAATATGATCCTCCTTAATGTAACGAGTAAAGTGCTAACCTTTGTCTCAACCTGGGAGACAGAACTGGGCTTGTCCCTTTCTGATGCAGATTGGCAAAACATCTATCTCTTGTCTCACAAGATGACTACAGCATACTGTGTAGGAGAAAAACTATTAGTTTTTGTTCAGATGACTAGAGACCCTACAATCATTCTACCATGATGTCTCAGATGTCTGCTGTCATAGCAATAATGAGGTAGGCAATATGCTGCATATCTGGTGTTCCTGCTCATCCAACTAAGATTTTTCGCAAAACATATTTGACATCTACTTCCAGGTCTCAGGGAAACATGTAAGACACTATCCCCAGATTAACTCCTTTCCTTCCTGCCAGGCTCCTTATCATCAATCAAACATGACCTGCTGCGTCATTTTCTCTCAGCAGGGTGCACTGTACTTCCCAGACACTGGAAGTCATCCATCCCTCCTTCTATTAAGGAATAGATGGCAGAGGTCGACATGCTTAAGTAAATGGATACTCTGATGACTGAGAATAGTGATACTTTCGACAAAGTGGGATGCACTTTGGATCCCTAGTCTCCTTTAAAACAGACACAGATTTAGCAGTTTGGATTGGAAGTGAGTAGTTCCAGTTTGTACTTGGCAATTTATGTGTTAGTTACATCTCCAGCAGAGGAACAACCTTCCAGAGTTTATTGTGGCATAGTCGGAAAGGGCACCACCAGGCCCCATTGAGTATAATGGAACCTGGTGGGCATCCGACTATTTTTTGGCATTAGTGCCAGAGCTTGGCTAGACAAAACAAGTGCTTTTAGAGGATTCTGTCTGGCTGAATCCCAGCACTAATGCCAGAAATAGGTTGGATACCCGCCAGGTCCTATTATAGTCAATGGTCTCCGACAGGCTTTCCTGCCAGAACAGCCTGCCAAAAGATTTTAACTGTAGTGTGAAATTAACCTTAGATCTGTATATTCTTAACTACACAATTCTTTTTAGATCTATCTAATAGGCATAGCAGACGTTTTGTTCTGAAAAGGATCTGATGTGTTCTGGTGCAGCTTCTTGCTTGTACATCCTGAACTCCACTTGAAAATGGAGGCAGGTAACATGTGTCCACACTTAAAACTGCTTACAGAGGATGGCACAATACTAAAAAGAAGGACTGGTGGACTGTAGCCAAAATCTGCATTCTCTCAGTAGTGACTCCAGCTGGATCATGGTGAATTTTAAACTCTCTTAACAAGAAACGGGTTTAAGATGCCAAATTTTCTGCCAAATTTATACCACAATTCTGGAGTTATATTCCGTCACAAAGTAAGCCAATAGTTTGGATAAAGTAAGACAAAAATGTCTGTCCATGAACTAAATGTTTCATCCGGCCTAAGCTACTCTGATAAATCAAATGCATGTCTAGAAAATGGCACCTACCGAATTAGCAAATTTTTATAACCCTGTATCATTGCAATTGGGTGCACCTGGCAGCAAGATCCTCCACAATCACCTTCTGGCAGGGTGACCCACAAGGTTATAAAAGACTGAACAAGCCAGTCGATCCTGTTTATATTGATGAAAGGGGGCATAGTGTCATATGCCTCTCTATCATCATAACAGTTGGAAGTCTGGTCTTTGTGTTGTCAATGTAACATTGCTACAATACAATGTAACTTTTTGGAACACAAAGTACAGTATTTGTACACATAGTAGAAACTGTGCATATGGATGTTATTATTACTAAACTTTCTTATATATAGATTGTGTCAGTATTCCTTAAATTGCTTTCGAATTGCATCATATAGAATGTGGCCAGAGAATTAGCCCATGTATATTTTAAGATTTACATTCCAAAGACTAATAGCCTAAATAAACACACAGCTCCCAGGCTTCTTCCACTCCAGAACCTCTGTGTTTATGTTACTTGTAAATTAAAAATTAGCATCTCTGTCAGGAATCCTTATATAAAACTCACATATAAAATTATCTTCATAACACTGGGGAGGAATCCAGAGACTTCTGGCATTACAGTTAACAATCGGTTTGTTTCAGGCTCAGGATTTGTTTGATTTACCATTTGCAGAATTATTACCAATAATAGGATGCGTTTATTACCAGTAAAAGCCATTAGTGGGTCATTTTGTTCAGTTCATCATATGTGTCTTGAGACACAATCTGGCGTCTTGTAGGTTTTCATACATTGATGTCACAGAGAATCAGACTATTCTTTAATTGATTATTTTTTGCCAGACTACTTTGATTAAAACAGGCCATCCTATTTGCTATCAATATTACATGTTGTACTTTATAATCTGTGAATGGGAGAGACAAAAAATGTATTCTTCTTGCATTAGTCTTATGAAATGTGAATATTTAACTCCTCTGTATGCACATAGAAATAAATATGTTGCACAATCTTAATGTTGTCTGCGTTAGAAACTTTCTATAATATGGTGCTTAAATTACTAAATACAGTGGTGTTTGAAAGTCTGTGAACCCATCGGCATTTTTTATATTTTTACATAAATTTGACTTAAAACTGACTTAAAAAATCAGATTTTCACGTCCTAAAAGTAGATAAAGATATCCAAATCAAAATCACAGAAAAAAAGTGGTCTCAAATGGCAGAAAAATGCTCAAAACCCCAAATGCTGTTGCGCATTTCTAATCGGGAGAGCAAATCCTGCACATGTGGTCCACTGCTGAACGTAATCCCCAACAAAAATGCATACAATGGAGGATGCCTGCAGCGGAACACATGTACCACAAATACATCCTACACAGGATAGCCAAATGTGCGGATGTGACAAACTATATAAAACAACAATTCACAGAAAATGGTGCACAACAAAGGTAAATACAATTGACAATATATGGCTAAACCCTCAGACTGATATTAAAATGAGACTTTTGCCAATATATTCAAATATCAAGAACATACCAGAGCCTGAGAACCCCGTCAAGGTATCTCAAGTGGCACGGGACCTAACGCTAACCCTACATGCCATTGGGCATTTTCAGATAGGGGCATAAACTTCGACACACAGTGACCAGCTCCCAGTTACCTCCAGTGTGAAATCACACATACAATGGGAGGGGGGCGGAGGCTGTAAGTCCCACCTATCCCTGACGCCATGTGACCAAGGCTGCACAGGTACACCTGAATGTTACCCATTAGTCAAATCAAGGCACATTCAACCTGGAGTTGCCACACCTCCAGGTATAATTGTACAAACAAAATCACAGAAAAAAAGTGGTCTCAAATGGCATAAAAATTATCAAAACCCCAAATGCTGTTGCGCAAATGGCTAAATACAGTGGTGATTGAAAGTCTGTGAACCCATCGACATTTTTTATATTTTTACATAAATTTGACTTAAAACTGACTTAAAAAATCCGATTTTCACACAAGTCCTAAAACTAGATAAAGATATCCAAATCAAAATCACAGAAAAAAAGTGGTCTCAAATGGCAGAAAAATGCTCAAACCCCAAATGCTGGTGTGCATTTCTAACCGGGGAAGCAAATTCTGCACATGTGGTCCGCTGCTGAACGTAATCCCCACCAAAATGCATACAATGGAGGATGCCTGCAGAGTACCACATGTACCACAAATGGCAGAAAAATGCTCAAAACCCCAAATGCTGTTGCGCATTTCTAACCGGGGGAGCAAATCCTGCATGTAGTCCGCTGCTGAACGTAATTCCCAGCTGAAATGCGCAACAGCATTTGGGGTTTTGATAATTTTTATGCTATTTGAGACCACTTTTTTTCTGTGATTTTGTTTGTACATTTATACCTGGAGGTGTGGCAACTCCAGGTTGAATGTGCCTTGATTTGACTAATGGGTAACATTCAGGTGCACCTGTGCAGCCTTGGTCACATGGCGTCAGGGATAGGAGATACTCACAGTCTCCGCCCACTCCCATTGTATGTGTGATTTCTCGCTGGAGGTAACTGGGAGCTGGTCGCTGTGTGTCGGAGTTTATGCCCCTATCTGAAAATGCTCAATGGCATGTAGGGTTAGCATTAGTTCCCTTGCCACTTGAGATACCTTGATGGGGTGCTTGGGCGCTGGTATGTTCTTGATATAAGAATATATTGGCAAAAGTCTCATTTTAATATCAGTGTGAGGGTTTAGCCATATATTGTCAATTGCATTTAGTGCACAATTTTCTGTGAATTGTTGTTTTAAAGATATCCAAATCAAACTAATAAACTCAAAATATTTGACTTGGTCATTGATTTATTGAGGGAAAATGATCAAATAAAACCATGTCTGTCAGTGGCAAAAGTGTGTAAACCTTTAGGATTAGCAGATAATTCTAAGGTGAAATTAGAGTCAGGTGTTTTCAATCAATGGGATGACAATCAGGTGTGAGTGGAAAATCTGCTTTATTTAAACAACAGGGAACTGTCTGATCTCACAACATGTGTGTGGAAGTGTATCATAGCATGAACAAAGGAGATTTTTGAGGACCTCAGAAAATGAGTTATTGATGCTCATCAGTCTGGAAAAGGTTACAAAACTATCTTCAAAGAGTTTGGACTCCAATCCACAGTCAGACAGACTTACCTCGCTCACCGGCACCTGCACCACTTCTGAAGCCTGCATGGCCGCTGCTGCTTCTCCCCATGCGCGGATGAAAACATCCAGTGTCGGGGAGGGGGTATTGCAGCCAATGGTAGGCAGTGACGAGGACAAGCCTTCCTAGTATCCTAGCATCAGTTATGGTGATGTCCTTCACCATCAGGAGGACAGTGAACAACAATGTTGTGCATGTTAGGGTTGCAAAGGTAAAGCTTCTGCTCTACCATACATTGAAAGCAAAGGTGCACATACTTGCCACTCACAGACATCAAATTGTATCATTTTCCTGAATAAAAACTGACTAAAACTGACCAATAGTCTAATATTTTCAACTTATTTGTTTCATTTGCCTATCTTTATCTCCTTTTAGGACTTGTGTGATAGTTTTATATCAAATTTATGTAGAAATATAGAACATTCTGAAGGGTTTGTAAATTTTCAAGCAGCACTGTCTCATTAGTCATTAGAGGACTATAATATCCTGTCCATGATTATTAAAAAAAGGGTCTGTTTTTTTTCTATAAGCAGCGTCACTGTTGTGCCGGGTATTGCAGCTTAATTCCATTCACTTTAAAAGAATTTTCCCAGAGTATATGGGCAACTTATTCTCGGGATAGGTCATCAGTTTCTGATTGGTGGGGGTTCAACTCCCGATACCCCTTCTGATCAGCAGTTTTAAGAGGCCACAGGGCTCCACTAAGGCCAGTTATGTCACATTCATCATTCACATGACCATGTGCAGTTCAGTTCCTTTCAAGTGAATGGGCCTGAGCTAAAATATCATGCACAGCCACTATATAATGGACTGTGCCATGTTTGGTTAGTTGTGAGGAGGCCACAGCGTTCACCAAAGTGCTGTAACCTATTCAAACAGCTCATAGGTGGCAATAGTGGGAGCTTGACCCCCACCAATCAGATATCAATGACCTATCCTAACAGGTCATCAATATTTTACTCCTGGAAAACCCCTATGATGTGGATGAGTACAATACCAGTCACCAGACTTTTTTGTAAAGTGGGATAACACCTTTACAATAAAAGTCAGTAATTCAAGGCACTGTTGCATATGAAGAAGGCAGCATGTTTTAAGTCTTCATTGAACTTACATCCACAAGAATAGATTATACTTGGGTGCACCTATAGCAAATATACACTAGAGCAAGGATGCCCAACCTGCAGCCCTCCAGCTGTTGCAAAACTACAACTCCCAGCATGCCCTGGCAGCTTACAGCTATCAGTCTACAGCAGGGCACTGCGGGAGTTGTAGTTTTACAACAGCTGGAGGGCCGCAGTTGGGCATCCCTGCACTAGAGTCTCCAGTCACCTCCAAATGAGGATGTGTTCTGCTGGAAGTTAGGAGTCATGTTGTTAGTACTTGGGTCCAGTAGAGGATCCTTTTTTACTCTATTTTCAGTCTTAAGTAACCTTTTAAAGAAATATTGTATAATACCCCCAATCCTGACCTAGGCCCCTCACCCAGTTAAGCCAGCCCTCTCTACTCTGCACTGATAAAGGGCAATCACCCAAAAACAGCTGTCTGCAGGTACTGTCTTATTTATTATCAGAGTCATGTTTCAAGGCCTATTTAAAGGGTTGAATATTGACTTACAGGATAGCTGCCTTACATCTGGTGGTATTAGAGGCAAGGTTTGCTAAGAGCTCATTTCCATACCTACTTTACCAAAGTATTCTTATAGTAGTTTTCAATTTTTATACTTTTTTAATTTTTTTTACTGTATAATTTTTTTACTTTATAAAAGTAATTTATAAGTAGCTTTCAATTCCCCTTAACTATTGATATTTGTGAGTAAAATAGCCATAGTCATACAGTTCTGTAAAAGAGCATCAACCCTACATGTATGGTATGGAATATATGCTGGGTATTCACCCCTACAGTAGCAAGAATTTCTTATTCTGGTATTCAAATAAATGGGGCTGAACTGCGCTACCAAGCAAAGCCCATCAACAAGAGAGGCCACTGTTTCTAGAAAACGAAAAGAGACCCATTTATCTACTCTCACATAACCCCTTTACTGTCAGAAGGAAAGGTATTGATTAGGTAGGGCAGTGGTCTCCAACATGTGTCTCTCCAGCTAATGTGAAACTCCTAGCAGGCCTGAGATGGCAGTGAATGAACTTCCTGTTTAATGCACCAACCTTTCAGGCCTTGCCCTAGGCACAGTGGACCAGATTTACTAATCCTAAAGATGACATAAGCTTAGACAGGATGTCTAAAAATTCACCAAAGTAGCCCAGGCTGGAGGATAAATCTGGTGCATAAACATGTTTCTATGACTCTATACCAACTATGGTTTGGATTACTTTGATACAGATTTTTATACCAGAATTGTGTCAAATTTTGGAGCAAAATAACAAATTTTAGGCTGTGGCTGCTTTCCACTAAGCCTTGCTCCCTTGTCAAGTATGTCGCAAAAAATACAGAAAGCCTACCGTAGATGCTAGCATTTTTTTTTTCTTTAGACAGAAGTCTGGCTTAGATATTAGTAGATATTAGTAAATCTGGGCCAGTGTTTTAGTATTTCACTGACTGTTCTACAAGCTAAACAAAATTGAATTGATTACTGGTACTTTTAGTAGCATGTAGACATGTCAACTATACTTGTTGGGTAGTTAGGGGTTTTCTCATTAACAACACTTATCCTTTATCCACAGGCTATGGAATAAGTCTGATCAATGGAGATTCAACTGGTATAACCTCAGTGATCACAAAAACGGAAGTCCTGTAGTGCCATATGAGAATGAAGTAGTGGTGCTCATGCATACTATAATGAGTGGAGCACAGATTAGGGAACAAGTGTTGTTAGTGGCAAAACCCATTTAAGTTCTGGGCCTGGTCTGGTGCCTGATATTAATATAAACATCTGTTCTGGAGTTTTCCTGAGGAGTCTGAATATATTTAGTCTGGTTTGAGGGTCTAAATATAATATTATGTTCAGGTCTGGGGTCTAGGGTCTGGGTCTGGTCTGTGATATTAGGGATCTTAATATAGTTAGCCACATCCTTTTATATAAGTTCTACCCCTCAAGAGGTAATATCTACTTCTGCCACAACCTGTTGCTTATGTATCATCCTGTGAAGGTCTCTCCCAGGTCTCTGACCATGATGTCTCCATTACAAATCAAATGTATGAGATCATACTGTATTCCTGTAACGTAATACAAAAATATTATGGTCCTATATTCTAATTTATTATCTAGAACATTATGTTATATTATTTCCTATTGCTCCTCATAGTTAATATATACAAATGAGTGATTTTTAAGATAAGCTTTATTTCCTTTCTTCACAAGCACACTTAGATTTGGCATCAAATATCATTTTGCACATTTCTTTAAATTCTAAAATATGGTCTCTTGGTAGAAAAATCGAAATGACTTAAAGAGCTTTCAGATATCTTTCAAGCATTATGTAGACACAAGACAGTCATCATGCTGAAATGATGGGAATTTAATGGTATCCTTATGCCATTAACACGAAACCTGTAGATTAAAAATACCATCTCTTGAATTTGCAGTGCATACAGCTCAGGAGTGTAAGAATCTTGGTTAAGTTCCATTTACTGAACATGTGCCTTATTTCAATTGTTAATTATTTGCATTCTATGACTGCACGTGATCATTATCAAGTGTTTCCTGGGGTCCAGCACAGTTATTGGTTTTCTGTATATTAAGCTGTCAAGCTTCAAAATTCATTCTATTGTAATAATTCACTATACGTAAAAGAAAAGAAGAAAAAATATCCCTTAAGTAACGTTCCATAATGTCATCTCATAGAACAAAAATAGTTTAAAAATCTTTATATTCCTTATAGTCACTTGCTATTAACATGTTTGAGTGAGGGATAACAGAGCTAAAAATAATCCTCGTCTGCCTAAGACCAGGCACTAGGTCATGGTTTTAAATGATTCCATTATAGAGAAGTTCTTCTGCAGGCTGCTTTGCTTCTGGCTACAGTTGTATGGAAACAGTTTATATTTAATACCAATATAGGCATTGTATTTAACACCTTCAGGGATATACATTTTCCCAGTATGTATACAAATAGCAAGGTAATTTAAACATACTATTTTCTGAATATCTATTTGTTATTATGCCTCATGTATATATAATTGTAAATCTACAGATATGACATAAGAAGTGATTAAAAATATTTATTAGTGATGAGCGAATCGAAGCGGCAATATTCGTGATTCACACGAATATTGCCCGCTTCGGCTTGGCTTGGCTCGGCTCGTGATACCGAGGCAGCGCGGACTCGTGAATATCCGTGAGTCACTGCCCGTTTGAAATGCCCGCTTTTTTCAGCCAATCAGCATGAAAGCGAAGGCTGTGGGAACGCCTGCTGTGATGTACCAGCCCCTATACCACCCCAGCAGTGATTGGCTGGCAGTAACATGTGACCTTACTTTACATAAGGTAGGGACCTGCAGCACCAGCCTCATTGTGCTTTTGGAAGGAGAAGAGAGAGACAGTGTTAGCTAGTGTAGTGTGTGCAGCAAGGAGTTAGGAGTTAGGTTAGGAAGCCCCAACAGTCTTTTTAAAGACTATTTATTCTCTGAAGAACAGTATACAGTATATGCTGTAAGCCTGTATTCTGTTCAGAGCTGTGCCTGGTACACCTTGTCCATTCACATAGCTCAAACTGTACATCTCTAAACAGATATATTCCTGTGCATGACTGTGCTGAGAGAAGGGAATATTACATCAGCCATCTATATACCTCACAGTCTATAGATTCCGTATTGATCTGTAGATTCCAGTGTGATATACAAATACTGCGTGCTATTTCTTGATAGATCTGAAGATAATTTTACCTAGATATCAATATATCTATATTGACCAGTGCATTTTAGTATATAAATAATATAATTATTAATAAATATTATAATTTAATAATATAATACTGCTACTGTGCACATGGAGAACCCCAGGGTCAGGGGGAGAGGGGGAAGAGCTGGGAGAGGTGGAAGAGGTGGTCGTGGAGGGAGAGGTGGGAATCGTGGTGATGCTGTGGTCAGCAGTGATGACCGTGGTGTGCGTGGTGACACAGTGCCGGCTGCTGTGGGTACAGTGGAAACACAAAAGGTCAGGGTGCCTGGTCAACTCCAGAAGTTGGTAGGGCAGCGTCCTACAACTCTGACAGACCCCAAACAACAACAGGAGGTGGTTCAGTGGATTGCAGAGAGCACGTCCAGCCACGTTTCGTCTGCCCCCTCATCCAGCCAGTCGACTTCTCTGAGCCAGGGTGTCTGTCCTCCAACTCGCCCTCCTTCTCCCCAGCCAGAACCCTCTAGGGGTATGTCCCACAGACAAAATTTATCCATGGAACTCTTCAGCCACCACTTCCCTGATGTGCCAGTGGACGAGCTGCTATGCCCTGATTCTCAGGACCTTTTGCCGTCTCCGGGTTATGAGAGTGGGGAGTTAGCAGTGGCGTCTGAGGAGCTGGTGGAAGATGACGACGAGACACTGTTGTCGGAGGTAGTTGTCAGGGACGTACTGTGGAGTCTGAGGAAGACCTGGGGGATGATGAGGGGACAGATCCTACTTGGGTGGATGAGGCAACTGGAGGCAGTGGTTCAGACTGTGAGACGACATCAGCACCACAAGCTGTTGAGAGAGCCAGAGGGCTGCGACGAGGGAGAAGCCAGGGCCGAGTCACTACTTCCCCAAGTGCTCCTAGAGGTCACGCTCCAGCCCGTACTATGCGCCACTCCTTAGTTTGGGAGTACTTTAAAGATGATGAGGCCGATCCTCGTTTGGCGGTGTGCAAGCTGTGCCACACGTCAATGAGCAGGGGTTCAAAACGCAACAACCTGACCACTAGTAGCCTGCACAAACATTTGGAGAGAAAACACCCCACCAAATGGTTTGCACTTCTGTCAGCTGGTGACGTTGACACAGTTAGTCCAGCAACTGTGTCTCGTCCAAGCCAGGACGTTGCAGCCTCCAGCCCCGAAAGGACCCCTCCAGCTCCATCTCCCTCCCTCTCTTCCACTCATGTGTCCCAGTGCGGCATTCAACTGTCTCTACCGCAGACATTTGAACGCAAGCGCAAGTACGCAGCCACCCACCCCCATGCGCAAGCTCTAAATGTGCACATCGCCAAGCTGATTAGTTTGGAAATGTTGCCCTACAGGCTTGTGGAGACAGAATCCTTCCGCAACCTTATGGAGCCGGCAGCCCCCCGTTACTCTGTCCCCAGCCAACACTATTTTGCCTGATGTGCCATCCCCGCCCTGCACCGGCATGTGTCTGAGAACATCGCCCACGCTCTCAAAAACGCGGTTTGTAGTAAAGTCCACATGACCACAGATACGTGGACGAGTACCGGTGGCCAGGGACATTACATCTCCCTCACGGCACATTGGGTCAATCTGGTGGAGGCTGGGTCAGAGACCGATCGTGGGGCTGCACATGTGTTACCCACACCACGAATTGCGGGACATAGTTCCGTCTGTGTGTCTCCGGCACATTATGCCTCCACCTCCTCCTCCACCTCCTCATAGTGGCAGTGATGCCCCAATCATCAAGTCTCATTTCCTCGATGGCCAGCAGTTTCAGCACTGTGGTAGGGAAGCGGCAGCAGGCAGTCCTGAAACTGCTGAGCCTGGGGGATAAGAGGCACACGGCTGAAGAGCTCTTACAGGGCATCAGGGGGCAGACCAATGTGTGGCTGGCGCCGCTGAACCTTCAGCCAGGAATGGTGGTCTGCGATAATGGGCGTAACCTGGTGGCGGCTCTGCATCTTGGTGGGCTGACTCACGTGCCATGCATGGCCCACGTGCTCAACTTGGTGGTCCAGCGGTTCCTCAAGACCTACCCCCAGTTGAGTGAGTCGCTCACCAATGTGCGGCGCATATGAGCCCATTTTTGCAAGTCCACCACTGATGCCGCGACCCTCAGGACTGTGCAAGGGCAGCTACAACTCCCTGTTCACCGGCTGCTGTGTGACGTTCCCACGCATTGGAATTCAACATTACACATGCTAGCCAGGGTGTACCAACAACGCAGGGCGGTTGTAGACTGCCAGCTGATCCCCCGAGGTGGTAGTCAGGCCAGTCAGCTTCCTCATGTCTATGCTGAGGAGTGGACGTGGATGGCTGGCATCTGCCAGGTCTTAGGTCCCTTTGAGGAGGCAACAGAGATGGTCAGTGGTGATGCACACATCATCAGTGTCACCATCCCTCTGTTGTGCCTCATCCAGAACTCCTTGAGGAACCTAAGATCTGAGGATTCAGCAGTGTCACAGGAGGTGGGGGAAGACAGTGACATTGAGAGCACCCTGTTGTCAGTTTCGCAGTGCGAAACTGAGGAGGAGGAGGAGGCTGAGGAGGAGGAAGAAACTCTTGGGCACCATGCATCAGGGGGTGATTCCATGCTACCTGTTGAGCGGGTATGGGCTGAGGAGGATGAATTGGGGTCGGAGAAAGGGGGGAGGAGGAGATGGAGAGTCTGCTAAGTGAGGAGGCTGAAGGCTTGCGTGTTGGCACAGTAGGGCACATAGCAGACTTTATGCTTGGCTGTCTTTGTCGTGATCCCCGGGTCAAGAGGATAATGTCCACCAATGACTATTGGGTGTACACCCTCCTTGACCCACGCTACAAGGACAACTTTGCCCAACTTATACCCGTGGAGGAAAGGAACACCCGAGTCACTTTCTACCACAAGGCCCTGGTTCAGAAACTGCTACAGGCCTTTCCAGACCAGTCGAGCAACAGGGGGCGGACTGCAGTGGCTGAAGTTGGAGAGGAGAGGAGGGGGAAAGTCAGTGTAGGCGCCAAGGGAAGGGGTACACTATTCCATGCTTTTGCCAAGTTTCTTAAACCCCAGCAAGACAGTACGACACAGCCACAGGGCAGGCAGAGCAGGGCGGAACAGTACCGCAAGATGGTGAGGGAGTATGTCGCGGACCAGACCAACGTCCTGACCGATAACTCCACGCCATATAATTACTGGCTGGACAAGCTGGACAGGTGGCTAGAACTTGCACAGTAAGCTCTTGAGGTGCTTGCCTGCCCTGCTGCAAGTGTACTGTCTGAAAGGGTTTTTAGTGCCGCCGGGGGTATCATTACGGACAAACGGACGCACCTGTCCACCGACAACGCCGACATCCTCACGTTCATCAAGATGAACAGGTCATGGATATCCCCCCAGTTCTCATCCCCACCTCAGGCTACCTCCTAAATTGCTTGCTTTCCTCCTCCTCCTCTTCATCTGAGTTGCATATGCAACAATTTTTCAGGAAAGTCATCCAGCTTCCTACTAACAATTTTTCAGGAAAGTCATCCGTCTTTCTACTAACAATTTTTCAGGAAAGTCATCTGGCTTTCTAAAAACAATTTTACAGGAGTCATGCGGCTTTGTAACCAAATTTTTTATGAAAGGCCATGGGGTTCTAAACACACAGTGCTGACGGAAGCCCATCAGCCTTTCTAAACACAATGCCCACTGCCTCTCCCAAGCGGTTGTGGTGCTGATGTTGCCTCACACTTAAAATTGATCTGTTCCGCTCTCTTCCTCGGGCTGTCTGCGGAGAAGGCGGATGCTCCGAACCGGTATCATGGCGGCTCCCCGGCCCCTCATTAAGCCCAGGATCGTCAAGAAGCGGACGAAGAAGTTCATCCGCCATCAATCAGACCGTTATGTAAAGATTAAGCGTAACTGGCGTAAACCCAGAGGTATTGACAACAGAGCCCGCAGGAGGTTCAAGGGGCAGATCCTGATGCCCAACATTGGGTACGGTAGCAACAAGAAGACCAAACACATGCTGCCCACAGGGTTCCGCAAATTCCTGGTCCACAATGTCAAGGAGCTCGAGGTTATGTTGATGAGCAACAAGTCCTTCTGTGCAGAAATCGCCCACAACGTCTCCTCAAAGAACCGAAAGACCATTGTGGAGAGAGCGGCACAGCTCGCCATCAAAGTGACGAACCCCAACGCCAGACTGCGCAGCGAAGAGAACGAATAAATATCTCTGTGGTTATTTGTGCTAAATAAAAGTTAAATAAACACAAAAAAAAAATTGATCTGTTCCTGTGCCTGATCCACCCAAGTTGAATCTGTCCCATCATGAGAAAGTCCCCCCAAGGAGTCCCCACTGTAACTTGCTTCACTTTCAACTACCTCACCCCCCGACACCTGTGTCTCGCCATTGTCCACCACCTCCTCAGACAACACTGGTAAATCCCCACTGTCAGCACACGGAGACTGCAAAAGGTCTTGCGAATTGGGGCAGAGAATGTTCTGGGGTAGCACATCAGAGAAGGGGTGACTATGGGGTTCCAGGGAGTACGTGACCACATGCAATCTCCATCCAAAAAGTCATACTGAGGCTCACCACCATGCTTTACACTGCAATCTTATTGAAAGACAGACAATCAGGGGTTCACCGCCAGGTTGTCAGGCAGCATTTTTAAGTGGGTCACCATTACCCTGTCCCTGAAAATTGCCTTGGGGTCATCACCAGACTATTGGCCAGATTTTGAAAAAATGGTGCAATTAGGGAGCCTCAGAGGCATCCCTACATGCTGCCCCTGGTGTTTCCTATCCATTTCCAAGGTGTTTCCATCTTTTTCTGAGGTTTTCACGTGTTGGGGCAAACTTGACTGTGCAGAACCTTTGGCCCCTGCAAAAATATTCGGGTCTCCCATAGACTTTAATGGGATTTGTGATTCGGCTCGAACCCACGAATCCCGCGGAAAATTCGGGCCGAATACCGAATCCCCGAATCTTTTAGGATTCGCTCAACTCTAATATTTATCTATTAATGTTACAGTGTGTATCAATGTCAGAGGGCACTGGGCTGATACATTACAGATGACACTATATGGGCAGGATATTGTGGCTGGTACTGTATGAAGGAATACTTAGTGTCAGCTGCAGTTTGCTCCATGCAACGCTAGCCATAGTTTAAGGGGCGTATTTATCATACCCCTGCACACAAAAAAAAACGGTGTTTGTGACTTTTTAAAGCCATTATGGAAAAATTTTGTTGCAATTGGTGATTCTGCACCACCTTCGGCACTTTTACGAAAAGGGGCATGGTGAGTACAGGGAGTGGACGTGGCCAGTGGGGCCCTCACATTTATCCTCTTTTACACCAGTTTTCTGGTATAAAAGAAGATTGGAATCTATGGTAGCTCCGAGAAGCCTCTCCATAAATTGGCATTAAACTCCGGTCTTTCATAACTGTCCCTTAGGAGTAAACTGTGACTGGTATCCGCATGCAGGTATACTGCCACAGGCATTGTACACATGGGCATACTAGGTGCTGGGGCTGATCTGAGGTCTGATGGGGGTCTGACATGGAGGGCTGATGTGATGTCCTGATATGGGGGTCTGATCTGATATGTACAGTGCCTTGCGAAAGTATTTGGCCCTCTGGAACTTTTCAACCTTTTGCCACATTTCAGGCTTTAAACAAAAAGATATAACATTTTAAATTTTTGGTGAAGAATCAACAACAAGTGGGTCAAAATTGTGAAGTGGAACAAAATTTATTGGATCACTTAAAATTTTATTGTAATAATAAAACTGAAAAGTGGAGCGTGCAAAATTATTCGGCCCCCTTGCATTAATACTTTGTTGCGCCACCTTTTGCTGCGATTACAGCTGCAAGTCGCTTGGGGTATGTCTCTATCAGTTTTGTACATCTAGAGACTGAAATTCTTGCCCATTCCTCCTTGCAAAACAGCTTGAGCTCTTTGAGGTTGGATGGAGAGCTTTTGTGAACAGCAGTTTTCAGCTCTTTCCACATATTGGAATCAGGTCTGGACTTTGACTTGGCCATTCTATTTTTGAACCATTCCATTGTAGATTTTGCTTTATGTTTGGGATCATTGTCTTGTTGGAAGATAAATCTCCATCCTAGTCTCAAGTCTTTTACAAACTCCAACAGGTTTTCATCCAGAATGGTCCTGTATTTGGCTCCATCCATCTTCCCATCAATTTTAACCATCTTCCCTGTCCCTGCTGATGGAAAACAGGCCCAAACCATGATTCTGTCACCACCATGTTTGACAGTGGGGATGGTGTGTTCAGGGTGATGAGCTGTGTTGCTTTTACGCCAAACATATCGTTTTGCATTGTTTCCAAAAAGTTCTATTTTGGTTTCATCTGACCAGAGCACCTTCTTCCACATGTTTGGTGTGTCTCCCAGGTGGCTTGTGGCAAACTGTAAATTAGACTTTTTATGGATATCTTTGAGAAATGGCTTTCTTCTTGCCACTCTTCCATAAAGGCCAGATTTATGAAGTGTTCGACTGATTGTTGTCCTATGGACAGACTCTCCCACCTCAGCTTTAGATCTCTGCAGTTCATCCAGAGTGATCATGGGCCTCTTGGCTGCATCTCTGATCAGTCTTCTTCTTGTTTGAGCAGAAAGTTTAGAGGGACGGCCGGGTCTTGGTAGATTTGCAGTGGTCTGATACTTCTTCCATTTCAATATGATCGCTTGCACAGTGCTCATTGGGATGTTTAAAGCTTGGGAAATCTTTTGGTATCCAAATCCAGCTTTAAACTTCTCCACAACAATATCACGGACCTGCCTGGTGTGTTCCTTGGTCTTCATGATGCTCTCTGTGCTTTAAACAGAACCCTGAGACAATCACAGAGCAGGTGCATTTATACGGAGACTTGATTATACACAGGTGGAATCTATTTATCTTCATCAGTCATTTAGGACAACATTGGATCATTCAGAGATCCTCAATGAACTTCTGGAGTGAGTTTTCTGAACTGAAAGTAAATGGGCCGAATAATTTTGCACGCCCCACTTTTCAGTTTTATTATTACAAAAAATTTTTAAAAGATCCAATAAATTTTGTTCCACTTCACAATTGTGACCCACTTGTTGTTGATTCTTCACCAAAAATTTAAAATGTTATATCTTTTTGTTTGAAGCCTGAAATGTGGCAAAAGGTTGAAAAGTTCCAGGGGACCGAATACTTTCGCAAGGCACTGTATGTGGGGTCTAATCTAAGGATCTGATATGATGTATGATGAAAAATATTTTCCTCCTCTTAACACCTTAACGACCTAGGACGAGAATGCTCGTCCTAATATGGCGTTACTTAACGCCCTAGGACGAGCATTCTCGTCCTAGGGTTAAGGTAGTGCTGCTGCCCCGCTGCGGCAATCTGCAGCAGGGGCCCGGCTGATACTAACAGCCGAGCCTCTGCTGTATCCGCCAGCACCGGTGAAAACACCGATGCTGGCGGATTAACCCCTTGTATGACGCGGTCACGCTGACCGCGGCATACAAGGTAATTGCCCCCCCCCCCACCGCCTCATGGGGACCCGATGGCTGAGATTGAAGCCCCGATGCCTTGCCAAGAGGCATCGGGACTCCCATCTACGGAAGCCCAGGAGACCCAGCCACAGATGTATTGTGCTGCATTCAATCAGGGATCAGACCCTGAAATGTTAAAGTCCCTTACTGGGACATAAGTGAAATGTTAAAAAAAAAAGTTAAATAAAAGTGTTTTAACAAAAGAAATAAAAAAAAATAATAAAGTTTCAATTAAAAAAAAGCCCCTTTGCCATAAAGAAACACATAAAAATAGAAAAAAAAAATTAAAAAATATACATATTAGGTATCGCCACGTCCGTAAAAACCTGCTTTATTAAAATATCACATGATCCAGCCCGCCCGGTCAACACCGTAAAAAATAAAAAAATAAAAACTGTCTAAAAAAAGTCATTTTTGGTCACATTTCATCACAAAAAATGTAATGCCATGCGATCAAAAAAGCGTATGCCCCCAAAAATAGTACCAATCTAACCGTCATCTCATCCCGCAAAAAATGAGCCCCTACTCGAGACAATCGCCCAAAAAGTAAAAAAACTACAGATCTCTGACTATGGAGACCCTAAAACATGATTTTTTTGTTTCAAAAAGGATATTATTGTGTAAAACTTAAATAAATAAAAATAAGTATACATGTTAGGTATCGCCACGTCCGTAAAAACCTGCTCTACAAAAATATAGCATGATCTCTCCCCTCAGGTGAACACTGTAAAAAATAAAAAATAAAAACTGTCTAAAAAAAAGCCATTTTTTGTCACATTTCATCACAAAAAATGTAATACCAAGCGATCAAGAAAGCATATGCCCCCCAAAATAGTACCAATCTAATCGTCATCTCATCCCGCAAAAAATGAGCCCCTTTCTGAGACAATCGCCCAAAAAATAAAAAAAATTACAGCTCTCTGACTATGGAGACACTAAAATGTGATTTTTTTGGTGCTTAAAAATATTGTGTAAAACTTAAATAAATAAAAAAAAGTATACATATTAGATATTGCCACGTCCGTAACGACCTGCTCTATAAAAATATCACACGATCTAACCTGTCAGATGAATGTTGTAAATAACAAAAAATAAAAACAATGCCAAAACTGCTAGTTTTTGTTACCTTGCCTCACAAAAAGTGTAATATAGAGCTACCAAAAATCATATGTACCCTAAAATAGCACTAACAAAACTGCCAACTTATCCCATAGTTTCCAAAATGGGGTCAGTTTTTTGGAGTTTCCTACTCTAGGGGTGCATCAAATGTGACATGGCAACTTAAACTTTTTCCAGTGAAATCTGCCCTGGCGTTCCTTTCCTTCTGTGCCCTGCCGTGTGCCTGTACAGCAGTTTACGATGACAAATGGGGCATTTCTGTAAACTACAGAATCAGGGTAATAATTACTGAGTTTTGTTTGGCAGTTAACCCTTGCTTTATTCTCAGAATAAAATGATTCATATGGAAAATCTGTCAAAAAAGTGAAATTTGGAAATTTTGGCTACATTTTCCTTTAATTCTTTTGGAACACCTAAAGGGTTAATAATGTTTGTAAAATCAGTTTTGAATACCTTGAGGGGTGTAGTTCCTAAAATGGGGTCATTTTTGGGTGGTTTCTATGATGGAAGCCTCACAAAGTGACTTCAAACCTGAACTGGTCCTTAAAAAGTGGGTTTTGGAAATTTTGTGAAAAATTTCAAGATTTGCTTCTAAATTTCTAAGCCTTCTAACGTCCCAAAAAAATAAAATGTAATTTTCAAAGTGATCCAAACCTGAAGTAGACACATGGGGAATGTAAAGTCATAACTATTTTTGGAGGCATTACTATGTATTTTAAAAGTAGAGAAATTGACATTTGGAAATTTGCTAATTTTTCTAAATTTTTGGTAAATTTGGTATTTTTTTTATAAATAAAAATGAAATATTTTGACTCAAATTTACCACTGTCATGAAGTACAATATGTGACGAGAAAACAACCTTAGAATGGCCTGGATAAGTAAAAGTGTTCTAAAGTTATCACCACATAAAGTGAGACATGTCAGATTTGCTAAAAATGGCCTGGTCCTTAAGGTGAAAAATGGCAGGGTCCTTAAGGGGTTAAATTTGGGGACCGTCTTATCATCAGGTACATTTTATAAAGCAAAAAAATACAGTATTAGATGTGATTCTCACAATTAGTGTTGAGTTGATTCGGTCAAACACTTCGATTTTAATGCTGTTTCAAGTAATGCAAGACTTTGGTGAATTAATTTGGTATTCATTTCTGCAGGTTTAAAAACATTTAAAATTAGGAATCCAAAGTCAATTTTGGTACTGAGGTACTAACCGGCATCAAACCCAAATTCGGATTCCTAATTTTACATGTTTTTAAAGATACAGAAATGAATACCAAATTAATTCACCGAAGTCTCAAACAACTTTGGGTGAAACAAAGTTTGCTCATAGGGATGCAATACATTTTAATGCCGTATGGAGAGAGGTCTCAGACAGCATTATAACCGAAGTGTTTGAATGAATCGCCTATGGATCTCTGATCTGAAGCTCGATTCTCTCGAGCCTACTCACAATCTACTAGCTATACAACCTTACACTCCATTGTCAGATAGTGTGACTGCCAGCTATATAGTCTATATTTGATTTGCATCTAAATATCAACCCATTTTGGCTAGAGCATTTCTAATAAGATTTCAAATTTTATTTATTACTTTTTGTTTTAGGCGACAAAGAATTTCACATTCTAGAAAATAAAAATGTTCAAGTATTTTTGAATATTATAGAAGGATAATAAACTCTCAGCTGGAAAGCTTTAGGAGGCAAAAGTGTAACCTAAACTTCAGGAAACATGCAGAAATTCATTTTATTTTGACAAAGGTCTCTATGGGGAATGAAATGTCAATTTGTATAAGTTAAAATAAAATATTTCACTGCAGCAGTGATATATTTCTGGTGTGAGGAGCTGTGTGTGCACAACGAAATGCATAAACCAAAATAGTAAAAATAAGGAATAAAGATTGTTTTCTGCTGCTGTGTGAGATGCTCAAATTAACATCTGTATTTTCTCCGGTGAATTTTCAAGATTTCTCAGTGAGGAAAATAATTGTTTTTGACATTATTTGACTTGCTTGATTCTTGCAGCCTGTAATTAGAGGCCTTAAGCTGTATTATTTTCCCTGCATCAAGCCTGCATGTGTGGGAACTGGATGGTTAATTGCAAACACATTTTGACAGGATATCCCTAAATTCACACCAGGACACAGCTGACTAGTTTTATGATGTACTCTAAGGAAGAGCAAGAAGTAAATAGAGGAATATATGTAACATCATTCATATGTTATGTGCTAGGCTGGGAATAAAAAGAGCTGGAGATGTGTATTAATAAATATCACTGTTGCAATAATTGTTTAGATGAGAGTTTTTGAGAAAACGTAAAACCCTTGGGCTAGAGAAAGCCTAAGGAGAAAACATTTCAGATTTTAAATGTAAAAGTTTTAAGCTTATTAATTCCATTTTATATAAATTATCTTTTGTCATATCAGCTTAATTTCATCCATTGTCTTACTTATAAAATAATGCTACAATGCAACATGAAACCCTCTGGGCATTTGTATTTTTGTTTTTTTTTCATGTGAAAAAATACTGTGATTCTATCATTATGTTTACAATGCAAATGCCTTACATGAATTGCCTGCATCTCTAGGCAGGCTTATCCCCTCTTTTACCCCTGCAAGTGGCTTGAGCACAAAAATGGGCTTTAAAATAAGAGTATGTTTAAATTCTTTGTATTATGCCGCGTGGGTAAGGGGGCAATCTGCCCTTGAAATGCATTGTTTTAATAAATTTATAGCATTCACCATCTTCAAACTCAAGGCTCCTCTGAAAGCGCCACCACGATCAAGGTCCTGTTCTTCTTTATACATTACAATAATAGTAATAATGTCCAGTGTGTTAAAATGTTTACCACATTGGAAAAATTATGAGTGTGGAGTATATATATATATATATATATATACATAGTATATTGGTTGTGAACTAATGGAGAAGTACTCGATTTAGGACCCTTTAACTAGTAGTTTATCTTTTCCTCTGAAGTATGTGGAAAGTCTGCACAGCGATTACACTTTGTAATGATTGTCCAGAATTATTGTTTCCAACCTAATATAATAATATGTAAAATGACACACAGTATATGTGTTAATACTGACTAGGTGATGCCACTGTGGATCATAATTAGCTATTAGCTATTTCCATTATCTTTGCTAGCTCTGTATAGCATCTTTATTTTGATGCAGCCAGGGCTTGATATATTGGAATTACAAATATAAAGGTCTATAGTTCACATTATTTCTCTCAGATGGATCTTGATAGATTGGAGGCTTGGGCAGAGAAGTGGCAGATGAGGTTTAACACTGACAAATGTAAGGTTATGCACATAGGAAGGAATAATGCAAGTCACCAGTACACACTTAATGGTAAAACACTGGGTAACACTGATATGGAAAAGGAATTTTAGTGAACAGCAAACTAAGTTGCAGAAACCAGTGTCAGACAGCTGCTGCCAAGGCCAATACGATAATGGGTTGCGTTCAGTTAAAGTTAAAGCGTTCAGAGGGTTAAAGCGTTCAGAGGAGGGCAACTAAAGTAATAACTGGAATGGGTGGACAACAGTACCCAGAAAGATTATCAAAATTAGGGTTATTTAGTTTAGGAAAAAGACAACTGAAGGGAGATCTAATTACCATGTATAGATATATCAGGGGGTGGTACAGAGATAACTCCCATCATCTATTCATCCCCAGGATTGTGACGAGGGGACATCCTCTGCGTCTGGAGGAAAGAAGGTTTGTACACAAACATAGAAGAGGATTCTTTAAGGTAAGAGCAGTGAGACTATGGAACTCTCTGCCTGAGGAGGTGGTGATGGTGAGTTCACTAAAAGAGTTCAAGAGGGGCCTGGATGTATTTCTGGAGAGTAATAATATTAAAGGTTATAGTTACTAGAGAGGGGCTGTTGATCCAGGGAGTTATTCTGATTGTCTGATTAGAGTTGGAAAATTAAGGAAAATAAGGAAAATCGGCTTGTTTTTTAATTAATTTTACTTTCCGCTTGATCAACTGGCAGGATAATATGCCAAACTGGATAGGCAAATACCTTCTTTCAGCCTTACAAACTATGTTACTATTAGAGATGAGCGAACATGCTTGTCCGAGCTTGGTGCTCGTTCGAGCATTAGTGTATTCGCATATGCTCGCTACTCGGATGAGCATATCGCGATCCTCGAGGAAATGTCAACTTCCTCTTCCTGCATGTTATTTTTCAGCCAATCAACATGCAGGAGAGTCTTTGGTACCTCCTAGCATCACGTGGGGCCCCTACAAGTCGATAGCAGGGATTGGCTGGCCAGATCAGATGACCTGGGAATATAAGAATCTGGTCCCGCGCTGCTCGCATCATATGCCGTCTGCATGAGATTAGGGATAGAGCTGCTGTCTGTCAGGGAGAGTGTTAGGGCCTGAATTTAGATGTTCGTTAGGCAGGAATCACCCACAAAGAACCCAAAGGGCTACAAGCACCTTTTTTTTTTTGGTCTCTTCCAGGCTGCTGGCTGGGACTTGTAGTGCAGCTGCCGCAATCTTGGCTGCACACTGTTAGGGCGTGAAATTAGAATATGGTTAGGCAAGAATCATCCACAAAGAACCCAACGCTCCTTCTAAGGGCTACAACGACCTTTTTTTTTTTTGCCTCCTCTTGGCTGCTGGCTGGGACTTGTAGTGCAGCTGCCGCCATTTTGGCTGCACACTGTGCACAGCGACTGGTGGCAGAAAGTGGACAGCACATATTCCACACAGACCCCAATGAAATTGCCTAAAGTCCTCTCAGTACTCATTTTTGCTGCTGCTGTACCATGGCTTGCTGGGATCTGTAGTGCAGTCTAGATAATACGTAGAGAATAGTCCAGTGAACAATTGTGAGGTGTGTGATACACTAGCCACAGTCTAGAGAATACGTTTTTATTCTCAGTTATATAAACTACAGTCCAGTGAACAATTGTGAGGTGTGCGATACACTAGCCGCAGTCTAGAGAATAATTTTTTTCACTCAATTACATAAACTACAGTCCAGTGAACAATTGTGAGGTGTGCGATACACTAGCCACAGTCTAGAGAATATGTTTTTATTCTCAGTTATATAAACTACAGTCCAGTGAACAATTCTCTAGTGTGCTGCACAGCAGCATCAGTCTATAAAATACGTATTTTCTCTCAGTTATATGTATTACAGTCCAGTGAAAAATGGAGTGCTTTGCGGTAAAATAGTTGCCATTTAAAGACTACGTTTTTTCTCAGTTATATGTACTTATATGTTGAGTGTCTGTAGTTGACGCTACAAAAAAATTTATTGGAGAGAGGGCCTGTAGGTGGCTCTCCGTAAACATTGTTTGTATAGAGCGCCAGTTGGCCCTCAGAAACATTGCCTGTTGGCTCAGCGTTTGTGTAAGAAGAGAAGGAGGAGGAGGAGAGGAGAGGATACATAAAGAATCTTCTTGTTGAGCTGCTTTCCCCCACTGGAGATTTGCATTCCGGTGAAATCCAGGCTTTATTCATTTCAATAATAGTCAGCCTGTCAGTTGACAGGCGTATACGCTTATCAGTGATGATGCCACCAGCTGCACTGAAGACCCGCTCTGACAACACGCTAGCGGCAGGGCAGGCCAGCACCTCCAAGGCGTACAGCGCCAGTTCGGGCAATGTGTCCAGCTGTGCAACCCAGTAGTTGTATGGAGCACAGTGATCACGCAGGATGTTGGTATGGTCACCTAGGTACTCCCTCACCATCTTTCTGAACAGCTCCCCCCCCTACTGGGGGACGGGTGACATAGTCTTGCTGGGGTGCCATAAAACTTGCAAACTCCTTGAAGAGTGTTCCCCTTCCAGTGCTTGACAAGCTGCCTGCTCCCCTCCTCTCCCCCGCGAGTTGGCCAACAGAACTACGTCCTCTGCCGCTAGCGGTGTCAGATGGGAAGGATAGTCTCAGCTTGTGCACTAGGGACTGTTGATATTGATTCACTCTCATACTCCTTTCCTCTACATGAATGAGAGTGGAAAAGTTCTGCTTGTACCTGGGGTCCAGTAGGGTGAACACCCAGTAATCGGTGTTGTCAAAAATGCTTCTAACGCGAGGGTCACGGGAAAGGCAGCCTAACATGAAGTAAGCCATGTGCCCCAGAGTCTCAACACGCAATAATCTCCTCAATAGGCTGACTCTCCATTTCCTCCTCCTCCTCCAACTCCTCCTCTTCAGCCCATACACGCTCAACAGATAAGAAGGAATGAGCATAGGTACCCTCTTCAGTCTCGCCAACTTCTCTTCCTCCTCTTCCTCCTCATCCTCCTCCTCCTCCTCCAATACGTGCTGAGAAACAGACCTGAGGGTGGTCTGGCTATCAAGCAACGTATCTTCTTCCCTCATCTCCTGTGACAAGAGCAAAGCCTCTGACTTCATGCTGAGCAGTGACTTTTTCAGCAGACAAAGCAGCGGGATGGTGACGCTGATAATGGCGACATCGCCGCTGACCATCTGTGTTGACTCCTCAAAGTTGCTTAACACTTGACAGATATCAGACATCCACGTCCACTCCTCATTGTACACTTGAAGAAGCTGACTAACTTGACTACTAGTTCTTGTGGAAGTTGTCATCTGGCAGTCTAGAATTGCTCTTCGCTGCTGGTAAAGCCTGGCTAACATGTGTAATGTGGAATTCCATTGTGTGGGCACGTCGCACAACAGTCAGTGAGCTGTCAGTCGTAAGCGCCGTTGCACTGCCCTGAGAGTGGCAGCATCTGTGGTTGACTTGCGGAAATGCGCACAGATGCGTCACACCTTGGTGAGCAAATCAGACAAATTGGGGTAGGTCTTGAGGAACCGCTGAACCACAAGATTGAACACGTGGGCCAGGCAGGTTTTATATGCAGTGTTTATATGGGTTGTTGTTACTTTGGGAAATAGTATTGGTGTATAATGGGACATGTGTGAGCCTGCCGAGTAGCAGAGCCGCCACCAGGTTACGCCCGTTGTCACACACAACCATGTCTGGTTTGAGTTTCAGCTGCACCAGCCAAAGATCGGTCTGCGCCGTGATGCCCTGTAACAGCTCTTGGGCGGTGTGCCTCTTGTCACCTAAGCTCAGCAGTTTCAGCAACGCCAGTCGGCGCTTACCCACGGCAGTGCTGTTGCACCTAGAGCTATGGACTGAAGGCGCCGTGCTCACAGATTGTATTTGAGAGTAGGAGGAGGAGTGGTTGGAGGAAAAGGCATAATAAGTCTGAGAAACCATGACCAAGGTAAGCCCTGCAATCCTTGGTGTGGGCATTACATGAGCGGCCCCAGGGTCAGACTCGATCCCAGCCTCCACCAAGTTAACCCAACGTGCCGTCAGGGAGATATAGTGTCCATGCCCGCCAGCACTTGTCCACGTGTCCGTGGTTAGGTGGACCTTCTCAGTAACTGCGTTGGTCAGGGCACGGATGATGTTCTCTGACACGTGCTGGTGTAGGGCTGGGACGGCACATCGTGAAAAATAGTGGGGGACCAAGTACCGAGGGACAGCCACTGCCATCAGGTTGCGGAAAGCCTCAGTCTCTACCAGTCTATATCGCAGCATCTCCAGGCTCAGCAGTTTTAAAATGTGGACGTTTAGGGCTTGTGCATGTAGGTGGGTGGAATTGTATTTGCGTTTGTGCTTGCACTCTAATGCCTGATGCAAAGAAAGTCTGAAGGCTGCGCTGGGACACATTGGTATAGGGTGTGGAGGATCGTGGAGGTGAAGGGGTGGTTGTAGGGCGGGAGGCGCTCGTGCCGGGGTCCTGGGTGGGGGGTTGACTCACTGAGCCAGCATGTGACAAAGGGGTAGGAGCAGTGGTGTGATACGCAGGAGGTGAACGGCCTTGGTTCCATTGAGTGGTGTGTTTAGCACTCATATGCCTGCGCATGCTGGTAGTGGTTAGGCTGGTAGTGGTAGCTCCCCTGCTGATCCTGGTGTGGCACAGGTTCCACACCACAGTCCGTCGCTCATCCTCACATTCTTTAAAAAACCTCCAGACTTGCGAACATCTAGGCCTCGGCACGGGAGCTTCACTACGTGAAACAGTTGCTGATCTACTTGCTCTGGCCCTGCTTCTCCCTCTGGCCACCCCACTGCCTCTTCCAACCTGTTCTGGTGCTGCACTTTCCTCCCCCTCAGAAGCACTGTCTTGACTAGGCCTACCAACCCAGATCGGGGCAATCACCTTATCATCCACCTGCTCTTCCTCCGATTCCTCACTCTGCTCCCCCCTCGGACTTACTGCCCTGACAACAACATCAATGTCTCAACCGTGTCTCATCATCATCCAACACCTCTTGACGCACTACTTGCACTAAGTCCACACTCTCATCACCCACAGACTGCGAAAGTTCTAAATTTTGGGCATCGGGACAGAGCAACTGCTCAGGTTGCTGTTGAGCAGTGGTTTGTGTCTTTGGGTAGGGTCCTGAAAAGACTTCCTGTGAGTATGCCGGATCTGAATCCATATTTTCATGGTAGGGGTGTTGAGGGGTTAATAGTGAGCAAGTCTGTCTATCTGTATGTATGTATCTTTCTCTCTCTTTTTTTACATGCTGGCCAGCAAACCTTTGTCTCTGCCCACTATCATTTCCACAGACAAACTAGCTCAGTATTCCCCACCACCAAACACACAGCATTACCAGCTACTTACCTGCAGGAGACTAAACCTTTGGAGAGGGTGTGCTGGGTTTATATAGGGTGCTGCTAATTATTGCCAGGTGAGGCAAAGCTGCAGCCAAACCTAGTGGGTTTATGTTCTTATGTTATGTTTGGTATAATTTGGTAAAATGTATATAAATTGTAAGCTCCTTTTTTATTTTAAAAGAAGACAGCTAGAATGCTTTGTGTTTTATGTACTTTTATGTATGATTTATGTGCAATATTTCTGTTTTAAACCAAATGCATGTTCCTTTAAGACTGATGGATTCTGGGAACTGGTAAATTGTATATAAGTGCACTTGTATGTAGGTGGAGGGATCTTCAGTTCAGACTGGATGAGCTGAGAGCTGGGGTGCTACTTGATCCTAAGGTAGCTGCAACTTAACCCCTTATTCTCCTGAACTTTGTTTTTGTTAATTTGTTTTGTTTTTGCTCAAAAATAAACCTGAGCTTATTTTGCCAAGACCTGAGTGAGGACTGTTTCTAATGGCAACGACTCCCACACCCCAACAAGGGGCAGGCGGGGGGGAAGGAGGTTGAGCTGGAGGAGCCAGAGGTCTACTCCCTTGGCTAAAGTGGGTGGACTGTGTGGAAGATTGGGTGGTGGATAAATTACTTGGACACATTATCCGCTATCCACGTCATCACCTGTTCGCACTGTTGTGGTTTCAATAGTGGTGTACCACGTGACCTTGTAAGTTGTGAGATGAAGCTAGGGAGCGAAACTCTGTGGCGTTCCACTGCTCCATCATCAGTAGGTACTGTGTCACCCTGCCAAGGACCACGGCCTCCTCCCCCTACATCATTTGGATGCCCACGTCCTCGACCCTTAGCCCTTGGGTTCAACATTTTGTGTAATCACTAAACTGTCGAATTAATACCTGAGGCCACAAACGTATTCTCTAGACTGCAGATAGTGTACCACACACCACAGAATTTTTCACTGGACTGTATTAAATGTATCTGAGAAAAAAACGTATTCTCTAGAATGCCCATAGTATAACGCACACCACACAATTTTTCACTGCACTGTAGGATATATGAATGAGAGAAAAAAATGTATATTTTCTAGACTCTGGCTAGTGTGCAGCACACAACAGAATTTTGCACTGCACTGTATAATGTATAACTGAGACGAAAAACGTATATTTTCTACACTCTGGCTAGTGTGCAGAACACAACAGAATTTTTCACTGCACTGTAGTATATATAACTGAGAGAAAAAACATAGTCTTTAGATGGCGGCTATTGTACCCCAAATCACTCAATTTTTTACTTCACTGTATAGTATATAATAGTATATAACTGAGAGAAAAAACGTATTCCGAAGACTGCACTACAGATCCCAGCAAGCCAAGGTACAGCAGCAGCAAAAATGAGTACTGAGAGGACTTTGGGCAATTTCTTTTGGGTCTGTGTGGACCACATGCTGTCCCTTCTGCCACCAGTCGCTGTGCACAGTGTGCAGCCGAGATGGCTGTAGCTGCACTACAAGTCCCAGCCAGCAGCCGAGAGGAGACCAAAAAAAAAGGTTGTTGTAGCCCTTAGAAGGACCGTTGGGTTCTTTGTGGGTGATTCCTGCCTAACCACATTCTAATTTCACGCCCTAACAGTGTGCAGCCAAGATGGCGGTCGTTGCACTACAAGTCCCAGCCAGCAGCCAGGAGGAGGCCAAAAAAAGGTGCTTGTAGCCCTTAGAAGGAGCGTTGGGTTCTTTGTGGATGACTCCTGCCTAACCACATTCTAATTTCACGCCCTAACAGTGTGCAGCCGAGATGGCGGTAGCTGCACTACAAGTCCCAGCCAACAGCCTGGAGGAGACCCAAAAAAAAGGTGCTTGTAGCCCTTAGAAGAGCTGTTGGGTTCTTTGTTGGTGATTCCTGCCTAACCAACATCTAAATTCAGGCCCTAACACTCTCCCTGACAGACAGCTGCTCTATCCCTAATCTCATGCAGCACCCAGGAGGAGACCAAAAAAAAAGGTGCTTGTAGCCCTTAGAAGGGCTGTTGGGTTCTTTGTGGGTGATTCCTGCCTAACCAACATCTAAATTCAGGCCCTAACACTCTCCCTGACAGACAGCAGCTCTATCCCTAATCTCATGCAGGCGGCGTCTGACGTTCACCGCCATTCCGTGTCATAGTAAAATTTTAAGTGCTTCACCTGCTACCTCAGTCTCACTTGGTCACTCTGGGTTCACCGCCATGCTGTGTCAGGGTAAATTTTTGGGTGGTTCACCTGCTACCTCAATCTAACCCAACTGGTCACCCAGCTGTCACCACGCTGTGTCAGGCTTATGCCTGCGTCGTGGGGTGGGGGATAGAACATTAGTGCCAGCATGGGCAGTGGTGTCACCCGCAGGTGGTGATGGACCTTCGTTGCACCTAGTTGGGTGCTTTACTAACATGTGATGGGCATGTGCCTTGCCCATCTTGGTCTGGGCCAGCACAATTGTCTTGAGGGTCACCACCAGGCTGTTGCCCGAGAATTTGGGGTAATGGTGGGATTAGGCAGCCTCAGAGGCATCCATGCTTGCTGCCCCTGCTGTTTCCTGTCCATTTCCATGGTGTTTCCATCATTTTCTGAGGTTTCCAGGTTTTCACCCAGCCTTCCCTAGGCAGAGCCTTGGTCCCCTGCAAAAAATGCTCGAGTCTCCCATTGACTTCAATGGGGTTCGTTATTCGAAACGAGCACCCGAGCATCGGGAAAAATTCGACTCGAATAACGAGCACCCGAGCATTTTAGTGCTCGCTCATCTCTAGTTACTATGTATGTTACTAAATGCATGGTTATGTGATTGCATGTGAGGTTGCCTTAGGCATGCTACCACATGTATAATTCTATGGTGAGTGACCTAATGCCGAGCCCATCATTTTTTTAAATCTCTTAAAGGACGATATGATATTTTATTTTAAGAAATAATGGTCTAATCCAAGTGTTAACCAAACCCAATACAGGGTATATCCAACATTTAGGAACTATCCATTCTGATGACTGAAACAATTGACATATCTTTAAAATGGGTTCCTGTGGAGACCCTTTTTATGATATAAGCTGAAATAGAGATCAGTGGATGGCCTCAGGCCTGGCTTCTATAAACCCCCTTAAAACAGCTGAAGCTACCTCTGGCCAGATACTTCTCCTAGAGAGCTGCTGTAGGGGAATTGTTGAATTTCTTGACAGTCATTCACTTAAATGCCTGGAAGCTCACAAACATCAGCTCTCCATTCTAGGTCATAGGGGAAGTCCCAAGAGGGAAACCCCACCTTCAATGCCATAAGATCTAGAGACCCTAATACGGCTTATGTACAGGCATTTTAATCCTAAGACAACCCCTTTGAAAATTCATAGTTATTGAATTGCATGGAAAAAAAACTTTGCAGAACATAATAAAATAATCATACTTAGACTTAAAAGCTAGACCATCAATATAATACACTTTACTAATGCACAAATGTGATAACTAAACATGAAACATGAATTCCCGTTGGCAATGTGTCATTGTGAATAATCATTTTCACACCTCTTATCACATACATTCATATTCATCAAATAAATGCATTAAGATTTCACCTCTGCATTAAAACCAGCTGAGAAGAAAATGGATTTTAATATTCATCCAACAATATTAACACTTTAAATGACCACCTACAACTTTTAATGCTATATGTTGTGGGGAACTTTTCAAATTTCTTTCAATGATTAATTCAATTTTTCAGCAAAATTGCTGAGGCCTTCAGACTTTCCAGTCAAAATTTGACTTTAATTATGGGGAATTTTGTGTTTATTGCCCAACTAAGGAAAAAGGCGGAAAAAAGTTCTTCAGTGGATTTCTCTACTGAACAAATGACTTTCAGTTGACATCTGAGCCAACAAGTTAGCTGGAATAAAATTTTACTTAATACCTTAACGTCAATGATTGTGCTAAGGAACATTGATTAAGATACGCTGATCAATAGAGTATTACCAGGCTGCAACTGTAACATCGCCAGAATTTTCATACTAATACTGATGACCTTCTTGTAAAAATGTGTCAGGCTTTGAATTCTACCTTTTAAATATAAACGTTCTCTTTTATCTATTTGACTAGCAATAAGTCTACCAAAAGGGGAACATTTAAGGGGAAGTATAAATGGCAGGAGTCATTGTTGAAATGTTATAAAAACAAGAATATGTGAGCTGAAGGTATGTATCTATTATTATGTATCTATTATTCTAATAAATTTAAAAAATAAAATTATATATATATATATATATATATATATATATATATATATATACAGTACAGACCAAAAGTTTGGACACACCTCAGTCAAAGAGTTTTCTATATTTTCATGACTATGAAAATTGTAGATTCACACTGAAGGCATCAAAACTATGAATTAACACATGTGGAATTATATATTTAACAAAAAAGTGTGAAACAACTGAAAATATGTCTTATATTCTAGGTTCTTCAAAGTAGCCACCTTTTGCTTTGATTACTGCTTTGCACACTCTTGGCATTCTCTTGATGAGCTTCAAGAGGTAGTCACCTGAAATGGTATTCCAACAGTCTTGAAGGAGTTCCCAGAGATGCTTAGCACTTGTTGGCCCTTTTGCCTTCACTCTGCGGTCCAGCTATCCCCATCCATCTCAATTGGGTTCAGGTCTGGTGATTGTGGAGGCCAGGTCATCTGGCGTAGCACCCCATCACTCTCCTTCTTGGTCAAATAGCCCTTACACAGCCTGGAGGTGTGTTTGGGGTCATTGTCATGTGATAAATAAATGATGGTCCAACTAAACGCAAACCAGATGGAATAGCATGCCACTGCAAGATGCTGTGGTAGCCATGCTGGTTCAGTATGCCTTCAATTTTGAATAAATCCCCAACAGTGTCACCAGCAAAGCACCCCCACAACATCACACCTCCTCCTCCATGCTTCACGGTGGGAACCAGGCATGTAGAGTCCATCCGTTCACCTTTTCTGCATCGCACAAAGACACGGTGGTTGGAACCAAAGATCTCAAATTTGGACTCATCAGACCAAAGCACATATTTCCACTGGTCTAATGTCCATTCCTTGTGTTCTTTAGCCCAAACAAGTCTCTTCTGCTTGTTGCCTGTCCTTAGCAGTGGTTTCCTAGCAGCTATTTTACCATGAAGGCCTGCAGCACACAGTCTCCTCTTAACAGTTGTTGTAGAGATGTGTTTGCTGCTAGAACTCTGTGTGGCATTGTCCTGGTCTCAAATCTGAGCTGCTGTTACCCTGTGATTTCTGAGGCTGGTGACTTGGGTGAACTTTTCCTCCGCAGCTGAGGTGACTCTTGGTCTTCCTTTCCTGGGGCGGTCCTCATGTGAGCCAGTTTCTTTGTAGCGCTTGATGCTTTTTGCGACTGCACTTGGGGACACTTGCAAAGTTTTCCCAATGTTTCGGACTGACTGACCTTCATTTCTTAAAGTAATGATGGCCACTCGTTTTTTCTTTACTTAGCTGCTTTTTTCTTGCCATAATACAAATTCTAACAGTCTATTCAGTAGGACTATCAGCTGTGTATCCACCTGACTTCTGCCCAACACAACTCATGGTCCCAACCCCATTTATAAGGCAAGAAATCCCACTTATTAAACCTGACAGGGCACACCTGTGAAGTGAAAACCATTTCAGGTGACTACCTCTTGAAGCTCATCAAGAGAATGCCAAGAGTGTGCAAAGCAGTAATCAAAGCAAAAGGTGGCTACTTTGAAGAACCTAGAATATAAGACATATTTTCAGTTGTTTCACACTTTTTTGTTAAGTGTATAATTCCACATTTGTTAATTGATAGTTTTGATGCCTTCAGTGTGAATCTACAATTTTCATAGTCATGAAAATACAGAAAACTCTTTGACTGAGGTGTGTCCAAACTTTTGGTCTTTACTGTATATATATATATATATATATATATATATATATATATATATATTTATATACATATTCACAGATTGGATCGTATATAGAAATAAGAATTCCAAAAATCATAATTATTAAGGTCAACATACTTCATGGAATCAGAAACTTCAGATACAATATTTCACAGAGTCTTTAAGAATACAACACTTCCAGACTAATGACTTCCAGAAGTTAAGCATTGTATCAGGGAGTGGTTAGTGCACAAAGCATGTACTAACCAGTAAAGGCAGACATTGTAGCCCCTGGGCACTAATGCCAACTTATCCTCTCAGTCATGCTGGTTATAGCACAAATGTCATCTGACATGACAAAAGAGCTATATGGACTCATAAGGTACCAGTGGCCGGGGGTGAGTATATCCTCTTCATATAAGTATGGCCATGTTTACTAGGAAATGTTTCACTTGTTGAGGACTAGATACATCTTATTTCAGTGTCAAAAATGGGAAATAATGGTGCAAACATTTGGAAAGTTGCAAAATATGATAGAAGTACTATTAAAACAGAATATGGTTTTGGGTCAATTACTAAAGACTAAAGCACCTTTATAAGGACTAATGGAGTTCTGTAGAGATGAGCGAATCTATTCACCGCTTCGTAGATTCGTTATGAATCCTCTTTTTTTCCTACTCCAAAGCGAATCTGGATTTATTCAGATTCACTTCGTATTATTTATAAATGTTTTTAAAATTTTGAATGCTAACACTATGTACGCATTCTTCTGAAATAGCGTAAGGGAACTGTGCTATGGTTTTCAGTGGAGCGAGGCTGTGGCTTCCTTGCGGACGACGAGGACAGCAAGGAGTACTTTGAGGATCGCAAGTCTATGAAGCAGTCGTATCTGCCCCAAGCCCGTCACAGCTTATATGTGGGGGATCAGGTAGAATATACCCCCATGGCATTCCTGAAAGGCCCCATTGCTACCAGGGTAACGTTATGGTCTAAGCTCCTGGTACCTGCATCACGACCAGAAGTTTGGCCGGAGAAACCAGCAGGTGAAGGACGCTTGCGCTGCCTACAGGAGTCACGGATGGCACCCTCCGTTTCAGGGAGAAGCCACAGCCGGAGCCTCTGATCCCTGGATTGCCACCACCACCACTGCCACAGTCCTTTCAGCTGGGTCAGCTGACGACATCATCCTTTACTTTCCAGTCCACGGTGATCCAGTACCAACTACCATGGAAAATTAAATCAGCAGCAGCCCGGGGAGCTGGCGGTTCTTCCTTGAGTGCAACCTTGCCTGAACCGCTGCAGCCAGAAGTTCTTAACCCTGCTGTCCTGGCAGGAGTATCCGGAAAAGTGAAGACGCAAATGGTTGCAGCGCTCACCATTGTGACCACCACCCCGTCAAGTCTGAATTCTGGCAGAAGAGGGCAGTGGAGCACAACCACGGGAGCCAGTTTGGCCTACAGGAGGCAGAAGCATCCTCTAATGTCATTTAGCAGCAGTTCCAGTAAGGAGGACTTCAGGTCCCTCATCTGAGGAACCCTTCTACTGGCTGTCAGTCTGGCTGATTCAAAGGACACCTCTGGGAACCACAACATGGACTGCACCTGACGGGTGAGAGCTAGAGAGAGAACATGGCTTGTCAGAACTCCCCCCCATTCTGCAGAAAATTCCCAGTTGCACCTAAGCGCTCCAATTTTCCTTTTTCCCCCTTCTCAGGTTATTTGGGAGCCCCCTTTGCAAAAAGGTTCTCTATTTGCTGCTATTTTATATTATCCATTTGGATTACACGTTACCTGTTTGCATTACAAAATTACCTCACGTGGATTACAATTGAATTTTGGACTATGTGTTCCAGTGTTTTATGCCAAGCAGCCATGAGGAGAGACTCAAACGTATATCTGAGCCTATTATGCTTGCAAATTTGAAATTGATTGCACTAAAATGTTTGCATAATTATGTCTTTGCAGTATTTTAGCAATAATGTTTTTACAGGTTCAGCAACGTTCAAGCACTTTAGACCATTGTGTGTATTCTTTTTCAGGTACTGCAATGTGTCCTATTATGCACTTATTGTATGGTGTTTTTAGGAAATTTTGTACTTAGCCGGATAGATAGTACTTTTCTGCTTCATATGGACTGCCTCTGCTGAGGACTGTACGCCATGGCCTAGCCTCGTGCGTGCATGCGTATGACGCAATCACGAGTCAATAGTGCGCTAAGGATTCGTACGCATTTGGTACGCTAATGCTTATGCATTCAGTTCAGTACTGTACTTTTAACAACACTTAGACTGTATGTTCGTAATTTGTACAGGAATGTTCGCAAAACAACAATTATTTTTTAACGTAAATTCGACTGAATAAATTAGTATTAAGAACGAATCTTGTCATAAATTCTTGATTATTTCGCCGAAGCAGATTTTTGATCATTTACATAAAGTTGGAATCCTCTTTTAACCACTGTTTTGCCCGAGTCCACCTTGGGCAGTGTAAAAAGTAGCTAACTGGAGGGGGGAGGGCTTCTTTAGATGGTAATATCTCCTCAATGATAGCAGTTAGAAACATGCAACTGGTCACACAAGACCAAAATGACAGCTAAAGTCCAAGCAATAAAGGAGAAATCACTGTTAGAAATCAAGTAGGGAATAATCGCAAGTAAAACCTGTTTTTATTTTCATTTTCAGCTGCATTCACAGCATCCCATTTTCTATCAGTGATATATTTCTCTGTCCTGAACATATTGCTGTCATTTTGGTCTTGCATGAAAGCTTGTTTCTGCTTTCAAACAAGATCAGTTGCATGTTTCTAGCTGCTACCATTCACTAGGTAGCTGCCCTCCCCATCCAGTTAGTTACTTTTCACACTGCTGGAGCTCCACTCTGAAAAAACAGTTAGGGAGTTAAGAGGGTTGTCTCACTTCAGTAAATGGCATTTATCAAGTAGAGAACGTTAATACAAGGCACTTACTAATGTATTGTGATTGTCCATATTGCCTCCTTTGTTGGCTTGATTAATTTGTTTTAATTGTATTATACACTGCTTGTTTCCAGAGGTTACAGCCACCACTGCAGTGCAGAAGCTGCTTTGCATGTGTGCCTGTGCGCACTACAATGGTCCTGGCCACCAGAGGGGCCAGTGCTTTTTCCTATAGTGTGCAGCAAGGCCATAGTTGTATTGCGGGGTAATAATAACCCTTGGAAACGGGCTGTGTATATTGTGATGGAAAAATGAATGAAGCCAGCAAAGGAGGCAATATGGACAATCACAATACATTAGTAAGTGCCTTCTATTCACTTTCCCATGATAAATGCCATCTGCTAAAGTGAGGCAACCCCTTTAAGCATACTGCTAAATAAAAACAAATTCTCTTGGACAAATGTATTCCCTATGTTACGCCTAATGCAGGCTTTGAGGGGGGGGCATGACATGGAATTCCTATTTATTATCAGGCACCACCCTCTCAGTGCTTGTACTAGGTATGACACACTTTATGAGTCGTGATTTGTGTGCTCCCTTAAAGGGTTTATGCCACAAAGTTAAAGCTTTTATTTTACTCACATATTTGGAGGACTTTCTTTCCTTTCAGTGGGTGGAGAGCAGTTCATTAAGTGTATGCATTTCCGTAGATGCATTGCGATTAGCTCTTGTCAACCTCTTCATCCCCTACAATCCCCTACTTCAACCCTCATATATAGCCCTAGTCCTACATGAGAAGAACAGAAACAAAAAAAAAACAAAATAAAAAAAAAAAAAGATCATTTATTTTCATCATCCTACAGGAAGGACTTCCATCTAAAATAACTGATCTCAGACGGAAATGGCTAAAACAGATACAAAATGAGCATAACACATCAAAATAAAGGATCTGTTTTTATTTTTGTGGTTTCTGTTCTTCTGATGGATCAGGAGATGGTAAACAAAACGGTGATGTGAACCTAGCCTTAGAAAAGTATAAAACAAAAAGAAACAATGTATTTACAGACCTTGTTGAAATACCATTGTTACAAGATTGTGAACTTGGACAAGTGACTGTCTCAATGTTCCTAACCATGTCATGTTAGTCTGGTGAAGTATGAAAATCTTTTGTGAAAAATTCCTTGAGTGAAGTGTAATAACACAACTAAAAATAAGGCTTGTAACTGTTATCTGCATCTTAACTACTGTTGATGTTACCAAACATAATGATAAATTTGAAGTGAGCAATAAACCTGAAGCAAAATGACTTGAACCCACGTTCGTTGTGAAGTTGTGAGAATTTCTTGCATATTTTTACATATATAATGGTTGTTTGTATATCACTGTGTCAACCCAATTAAGAAAGGTTAAACATCATTTATTTTATTTAAAACAGGTTTTTGAAAATTGTTTCTGGAATCTTGAAAAAATATATATGTCTTAATAGATTATAGGTAAAAACAATTCATTAAATACTTCTTTCACTCATTTGCTTTTTCATTAAATTCTTGTCCATTTCTGGCAATCTTGGTTTTCAGAACTCCCAAAAAAGCAAATGGAGATTGCACCATGAAAACTTGGCCACCTCTCCATTCACCTCTATAGGAGTTCGAGAAATAACCAAGTTAGTGCTTGGCTGCTTTCAGCAATCCCAAGAAGTGAATGGAGAGTGGCTGGGCTTGAGCGGTGTGCCCTCGCTCAATTTGGGGGGCTCTTTCTAGAGATGAGTTGGACCCACACCTATCAGATATTGGTGGCATATCCTAGCAATATGACACCAAAGTGTGAAATAAGCCAACCTCTTTAACCTTTTTGGGTACTCGCAAGTCTGCAGAATATGTCATAAATGTTTAATAGATGTGGTTTGCATCTCTTGGACCCCCAATTATGGAATATGGAGAGTGGAAGGCCCAAGAACGAGTTCGTCACAGCATGCCTCATCCAGGGAAAGAATAGATGGAGAGGTTGCTGAGTATGTGCCTGGTTCCTTATTTAGTGGTATGTAGTTATAAACCAGTGAGCATGTGCAAACAGCTCTTCATTCTCTAATGAAGTGGAACCAGCAACTGTCAATGTATATTCGGGATATACATTCGAATATCCCTTTAACCCTTACGCTACCAGTGCCATACATGTACGGCACTGGAGCGATGTGGGAGCATGACATCAAACAGCAGAGACCTGCCGCTACTTACTGCAACCGACAATAATGCCGATCGCGGTAAATAAAGGCATTAGATGCCGTGATCACGTGAGATCACAGCATCTAACAGCGCTAAAACCCGGAAGCGCGTGCTTCTGGGTGTAGTGCAGACACCGCGTGTGGTCAATCGGGGTGTCTGCACTCGTTCTGATTCTTTCAATCTGCAATTCTTATTTTGGCCACCAGATGGCAGGCCATGATAAGAAATGAGCAAAGGGGACTTAAAATTGAGTTTTAAAAATCCCTGATTGCTCAAAATGAAAAATTAAAAAACATTATATATATGGTCATATATGATCCTTAAAATAATCACAAAAAAATTAAAAAAGGTTAAAAAATATCTAAAAAATAAAAAATGGAAAAGTTTAAATCACCCCCCTTTCTGTATAATTAAAAAATAAATACCTAAATAACAATAAATATAAACATCATGGGTATCACCGTGACCAAAAACACCCATACTTTTAAAATATCAAGAAAAAAAATTCAATACGACGAATTGCGTGACGGAATAAAGGGTCAAAATGGCCGATTTGCCATTTTTTCACTACTTCTCTTACTTCTCTTACCCAAAAAAATGTAATAAAATGTGATCAAAAAGTCACGCACACTCCAAAATGGTATCAATAAAAACTATGGCTTGTCCCACAAAAATTGAGCCCCTAAACAGCTCAGTGGATGTAATGAAAAGAAAGTTATGGGGGTTGGAATATAATGAAAAATAATTTTTTTTTCAAAGTTTAAATTTATTTTTTCACTATTTAAACATAACAAACCTACAAACATGGGGTATCGTTGTAATCGTACTGACCCAAAGAACAAAGGGCATGGGTCAGTTTTGCCGCAAATGGAATGCCATGGGAACAAAAAACGTAAAAGAGTGGAGGAATTGCACTTTTTTTTCCAATTCCCCCCTATTTGGAATTTTTTTACCACTTCCCACAACATTTTATGCCATAATTAATGGCGGCATTAGAACGTACAAAAAGTCCCGCAAAAAATAAGCCCTCATACAGCTATGTGAACAAAAATACAAAAAAGTTAGGGCTCACATAAAATAGGGAAGAAAAATGAAAATGCAAAAACAAATAAACCTCCGGTATCCAAAGGGTTAAAGGGTTCTATCAAACCCTATTACTCATTGTGGCAACTCTATGGTCTGTCTCATACAGAGGATCTTGAGCAAAGTACCACCAGGCCCTTATGACATCAATATGCCTTAATCGAGCATATGGACATGGAAAAAGCCACATACAGCTTTGAAAATGTACATCACAGCACAAGACCGACCACAAACATTATAAAAAGCAGGAGGAGGATGGATTTACATGCACAGAATGCACTAAAACAAGCAAGACAATATCTTGGATTGCTACAACCACAATAAACCACTAAAAGTAAACCTGTTTGGTAAAGATGAAAATTGATACAAAAATGCCTTCAATTTTTCCAATAAATCATTTTTTGATACAAATGATTAGAGATCAGCGAAGTATTGAAAAATTCAATTCAGCTGCTTCACCGAATTTTACAAAAATATTTGCTTAGTGACAAATTACTTCATCACAAAGTACATTTCTTTGTTAGTAGTGGGTGCAATGACAGGTAGCTTGCACTGCTCCCCATCATTGTACCCCTCAGATGTCGCTTTCATAAATGATCACGGCATCTGATAGCAACAATCAGGTGTAAAATGAAAAAATAAAAAAATTTAGTTATACCTCATTTGCTCGTGACGGCCTGGCTGCTGACATCTTGTTTACAGATCTGGCACAAAATCTTGTGCGGCCAATGCATACGTCATCGGGTCAGCTGGCGTGGTAACGCCATACATCACCACGCACAGGATTTTGTGCGAGATCTTTAAGCAAGATGGAGGCTGGGCCATCGTGAGCAAATGCATGAGGTATGATTTTTATTTTTTTTTACACTATTTCAGGTAAAATCGATTCGCTACTACAAAGCACGAGGAAATTCGTTTTCCAACTTAATTAAAAAGGTATAACATGGCATACTAATTTTAGTAATAAATATGAAAAACAATTAAATGATATTTAATTGTTTTCTAACTAATATGTCTAGTTTTACATTTTTTGGTATAAAAACAAATATTGTTTTTCTCATATGCTAAAAAGATCATTATTTTTATGCAGGTAAATATTACACTATATAGCTGTGCTGAAGATGTATGCCCAGTGAAGTATAAACTAAGACCTGTTAAATGGGCTTTTCACACAATAAAAAAAACCTCCATATTCGAAGAATTATTTTAAAAGCACGTGTTCATGTGAACCACATTTATGTAAATATTTAAACAGATCATTATCATATTCATTTAGGCATGCAAATTTATCACAAGATGCAACAGACCAGAAATATAGATGACATAAAATTAAGGATGAGCTAATTGATTGTAAATTAATCAGATTTTTTTAAAAAATTTCACAAAAATTTTGCCACAAAGCAAATCCAAAGATTTTTTTATTTGTTTCTGCTGAATCGCGCGAAAATGGTAACAATTTTACTGTCCTTGTTGGCGGGCAAAACCTTGAGGGAGGAAGAAGCATGGTCACATGAAACTGGGAGGAAAAGGAGAGCTTTTCTTGATTGGGACAGTGTAGGAAGATTATAATGAGAGAATAGGAGCTGTTTTGGGGAATTTGTGGTACATTAAGGTGTTTAATAAGAGAGAGGGATTTAGAACTGGTCACTATCAGATGTATTTGCTGAAAGGCTTCTGTCAGCTCGGCTTCTAACAACTAGTTCTACGTTGTAGATTCTTGTTTCCTACATTTTTTGGGGAAAAAAGTTTTGTTACATTCTTGCAAGCACTGAGGAATTGCTCCTTTATTTTCTAGAAACCAGTTTCTATTTATTGTTTGTAATTGGGTATCTAAGTGCATTATATCTGTGTTACTGAACACATAAATTACTGCAAGTTAAATGGTGGAGATAGAGTACAGCAGCATCATATGCATTTCACATCTGCAACACAAATTATAACTGTGTTATTGAAGGCAACTGCAACACAATATTTAGTTCAAAAAGTCTGGCATCACTGCCAAAAAAAATTGCAGTCACACCTGAGTTTTAGTGAAAGCAATAAAAAAGAATACAGTATTCATAACTTCATTACCATGTAACTGAATACGCACATTCCTGCAAGAAAAGGGTGGATACAGCAGCATACATATTATATATCAATAACACAAATTATAACCATGTAACTGAAGGCAACTGCATCACAATGTCTAGTTCAAGAAATAAGTCTGGTATCATTGAAAAAAAATTAGATTGTCACAAGCATGTTTTACTGAGGGGCCATTATTAGTGCTTCAGAGTGTATAGTTCAAATACGTTTCACTGAAAAAATTGCATTATAACCATTGTACATTGTATATACCAGTGTACAGTGTGTTTGTGGAAGGGGAGGGATTCAGGACATTTAATTGTACCTCTGTCATTAAATTACAGAAAAAACTCTTGCAATGTTCCTAATACCATTTAATAATCTGTGTCTATCAAACCTGTGAATTTTCATAGGCCTCATAATTAAATGTGTGGAAAACCAAAGAGTTCCAAACAAAAGACCCATAACTCGTCCTCTCAGTCTGAAACTGGGTAGTAGCACCAGCCATGCAGCCAGTAGTAGTAGAAGTGGCACTTGTAGCCACAGTAGTGGCAATGGTAGCAACAGTGGCACTCAGGTAAAATACAGAGCAGGGAATGGGGAGGAGGGCAAAGACAATAGCATATCAAAGCCTCTTAAAAGTGGCAAGGAGGGTAAAGACTATGATGATGTTTGCTAGCTGGACAGGACCTGGGAGCCAGATCAGGGTTCTGAGGAGGAGGTGACATCAGGGCAGGAGGGTGGTGGCAGCAGTGGCAGCAATAAAGAGCACAGGCAACATACAGCCAAGACCTCCCAAAAAACTCACAGAGCCAGATCTATTATGGTCAGCCCAGGAACTGGTGGTCCCACTGATACTATGGGCGCAAGCTCAAAATGTCCAACACCTAGGCCAAGTATGGCTGCCAGTAGCTCTGTGTAGGCAACCTCCATATGTTTTTTTTTTCTCCACAAGTTCAGCACACAAAACCATAGTCGTGTACCAAGGATCTTTTGCAGCATATGAGTTGGCATCACTGAATCCTGTGGCAAAATAGAATGGTCCAGCATTCTAAATCAGAACAAGTCTCTACTCCTCTTTGTGGCAGACAACCTGCATTTCCTAGTAGTTTGGTGTATTTATCAGCATCAACTGCCTCCTCTCCTGCTCAGACCATTCCTCCTCATTGTCCTCTGCTTCATCATGAGACACCCATAACAGAATTTTTGGCCATGAGAAAACTATTCTCATCCAGCAATTAGCTTATGTGCCAGCTGAACTCCTACCTGACCAAGTTGCTGCTGGTGCAGTGGCTGATGTACAATTTAGTTGTGGCAAATGTGGCTCACTTCTTTGCCTTCACTCAAATTTAATTTTGTTCTATAGTAATCATCAGATTTCTTCTCCTCCGCTCTGTGGTCAGTCATTGATAATGGAATGTGTGGGCAGGAAACAACTCTACAAGCTCAGCAAGCCAGTTGTGACCAAGCTGAACTGTGACCTGGCCAAGTTACTGGCAGTGGAGTTGTTGCTGTACCACATGGCTGTGGGAATTATGGCATACTTCCACACCTTCAGCAAAATTTTCTTTTTCTGACCAGTATTTTGCCACATGCCTGTTGTTGGACTTCTGGCCAGGCAAGCATAAGTAAAAAATTGTCTCGTTCTGCAAATGTTGAGCACTTCCACATCTTCACCAAAATGTTTAATCTTCAGGGCTATATTTTCCAACATGCTATAACTATGATTTTTAGGCAGGCAGGCATAAGTAAAAATTGTCTTGTTCCTCAAATGTGGTGAATTTCTGTGCCTTCACCAAAATGTAATTTTTCTGAGCTGTATTTTGCCACATGCCGTTTGTTGTCCTGTTGTTCCACAAAGGTGGGGCACTTCAGTTCCTTCTCCCAAATTTTAGTCACCACTTACCAGCTGTCTCTGCTACAACATCCAGCAGAAGCCACAGTAGCCAGTTCAGTTTAATTCTTACACAATTAGTTTTTTTCTACTGCCACACCACTTGCCAAAACTTGTCTTGTCAATAGTGGCGCATTTCGGCACCTTCACCAAAATGTCATTCTGCTTTATTATATTATACTAGCCAGATGCTTTTTTTAAGTAAACAAGTAAAACTTCGTTATTGTTTTTTTCGGAGGCAGACTGGAACAGTGTCCTCTCTTGCCCGGCCTCTTGTGCTATCTCAGATAGGGTTTTCTGTATGGCAGGGATTGTTGCAACACCCAAACAGAGAAAGTTGTCCTTTGTACAAAAACATCACTTCTGTCAAAATAAATGAGATATGGATCCATGAGGATTTTCACACTCCTCTGCCTGAGGTCAATAAATAGATCTGCACTATACAGCCACTTCCATTACCCTTACCCCTACCACCATTACCACTACACAGTCACCACAACTACTACTACAGACATCTGCTAATACACACATCTATTGACTTGTCTGTTCCATGATGTACTGATGCTGCTAATATTGCAGCCACATGCCATGATTACCTTAGCATTTCCACATCCCCTCTGCACTGCTATGCTCCCAATTAAAAGGGGGAATTTTTCCAAGAGCATTCAGAGCAAGCCACTCTTGACAATTAACATTTGCTCATGTATAAATATAGGCAGGCATTCTGCCCCTGTTAATGAATCATTTTTGAATGCTTGTACAGAATGAGAAAATCTTTCTTATGACAATTGTGCATGTATAATTGAGCATGTATAAATACGGACGGACATCCTACCATCATTAATGCATAATTTTTGGATGCTTATGGAGAACAAGACAATCTTTTGTCTGACAATTAACACTTCTACATATATACAATCAGACAGGCATTCGACCACCAATAAAGCATAATTTTGGATGTTTGTGTTCTTCAGACTTAAACATGTGTGTATAAACAGCCTCCATTGAGATCTAATTCTTGGATGATTGGCCTCAACAAGCCACTGTCTTTTGACCATAAAACTATATGTCTAAACACCATCTGCTCCCAATAAGAGACAATTTTTGGAAGCTTCATAATATGAAAAAGCATAACACATGCAACAGAACGATGTGTTATATGTTTACCCATAGGTATATTAGTGTCAATATGACATTATTTGCTATTGTTATATTGTTATCATTGTGTTCAAGAGCTTAGGGAGAGGAGAGGGAGAAGAGAAAGAGCAAAAATTTGTAAAAAATAATATATATATATATATATATATATATATATATATATATATATATTTTTTTTTTTTTTTCCCCCTAAAAATTCTGAGTCATTAAAAAATAGAGGGCTAGAGGGCATTACAGACCAGCAAGGGCTCTTTCACACCACCGTTAGGGATTCCGTTCTGGCTTTCCGTTATAACATCGTTATAACGGAAAATAATGGAATCCATAGGACGGCAATCAAAATGGACACCTTTAAGAAACATTCCGTTTTGATCCGTCATAATAGAAGCCTATGGGAAAGCATAACGGATCCATTTGGTTTCCGTTATGCTGGACGGAAAACAAAGTTCTGTCGACAGGACTTGCCACAGTCTGCCACATACTGCTACAGTCTGTCGGATCATCTGAGTCGCCGTCGTCATCGCCCTTTAGCGCCTCATGTTCCTTCTGCTCCTCTCCTGTCGCTTGGGCATATAAACCATCTAGTTGTGTATGAAATTCCTGTGCGTTTATGTCCTCCTCCATCTCCTCTGCCAGTTCATCCTCCTCAGGGTTCAGGTGGCCATGAAATTGAGGTGCCATATCTTCTGTTCCCTTTCCAATCAGATTTGTCATCATCCCCTCCAGTACGTGAAGTGTATTGGAATGACATCATTCATCCTGCAGTTCTGCCAACTGACAAATAAAGTGGCCTCCTCAAAGGTAGCAAATGGCCCGTTTCACGCATAAGCTGCCCCATGCTAATGTGGAATTTATATTGGGCTGTAGCAGCATTAAGAAATCATTGACCGCCTTCCTCTTCTCGTACAGGCGGTCTAACGTATGAAGCGTGGAGTTCTAGTGGGTGGAAATTTCGCATACCACGTGATGTTGGGGAAGAGCATTTTGCCTTTGCAGCTCAAGGAGGGTGTGTTTTGCACTGTAAGAGTGGCTGAAGTGCATGCACAGTTTCCTGGATATTTTTAACAGCTCTTGCAGTGGAAGACTTGAGGAATCCGGTGAACAAGAGATTGAAGACGTGCATCATGCAAGGCACATGGGTCAGCCCTCCATGATGCAGCACAGACAAAATGTTCTTTCCCTTATCAATAACCATCGTTCCTATCTCCAGTTGGCGAGGAGACAGCCAGAGTTCGACTATATATTATACTGCCCTTTAAATACTGAGTCTGACACACAATAAGTCTATGTGTAAAATATAGAATTAACTAAGAATGTGGCAGCAGTTGAACAAGATAAATGTGACACTATATTAGACCACCCATTAATATTTAGTCTGAGGCACAGTAAATCTATGTGTAAAATAAAAGATTAAGTATGAATGCTGCAGCAGTTGAACAAGATGCATGTGATGATTGCACTCAACCTGCAGTGTCCCTGCTGTCTCCCTAAGTTCTCCCTACAGTCTCAAAAAAACTTTCCCTATGATATCCAGTATTCTTTTTTAAACTGTGTTCTGCAACATCTCTCCCTAAGCTCAGCTCACAGAGAAATACCAAAGACTGCACGGGATGTGGCTTTTATAGGGCTGTGACATCACAGGGGATGGCTATCTACAGATTGGCTGGCTGCATGGCATTATGGGTCATATCTCGTTCCCTGGCTTCTTACTTTCACTTTGTAACACATGCAGTTGCCATTTTAGCAAAAAAAAATTTTTTACCTCAAAGCTGGAGGAAATTTGGATTTATGCAGAATCAAATTTTTCCTAAACTTCTGATCGAATTCCACTTTGGATGCTTCTATTTGCTCAACACTATGTATGTAATATGTAATAACATATTTTTTTGTCTATTTTTCTTTAAAGTTTCCTAAATTGGAATATATCTTTAACTAACACAAATTAATTTAATTGGAATAAAATGGAATATCTATTTAACTAAAATAAATCTAATTTTCAATTAGTGCTCATTCACACGACCGTATGAATGAGTCTGCATCTGTTCCACAATTTTGCGAAACAGGTGCGGACCCATTCATTTCAATGGGGCCGCAAAAGCACTGTGTGCTGTCGGAATCTGTTGTTCCGTTCCGCAGCCCCGCAAAAAATATAGAGCAAGTCCTATTCTTGTCTGCAATCATGGGCAAGAATAGTTATTTCTTTAATGGGCAACTTGAGGAATGGAACGGGCTGCATCCATGTTTTGTGGATCTGCGGTCGTGTGAATGTGCCCTTACACATAGGAAAATATGATAGCTTTTATACAGATATGACTAATTCCTTACAATTTCAGAGAATCTGTCAGTATGAATCATATCTTATATATATATATATATATATATATATATATATATATTTACATTTGATGGATCAAAATCATGCCATTAATCAAACAGTATGTGACATTTACCTACAAAAAAAAAGATGTAAATCCACCTTAGAACAGCCAATATCTAATAATCATTTATCACATATTTCATATGGTGTTAATTAAACAGGCTGAAAAATGTGTCAAAATAAATAATTACAAATAATTAAATTAAATCACTGCCAATGTCATTAGTACGTGCAATGTGTTGTATAGAATTGTTTCTAAGGTTGATTTAACAGATTTTGACAAAACAAAAAGCAGCACTTTACTCACTAAATAGAAAATTAGCTGATTAACATGCCTCATTTACATATGGAAATTTGGAAATCTTTTCAACTGTTTAAAAAAAACTGTTTAGCAAAATGAGATAGGAAAAGTTGAGTAATGTGAACTTGATATATTAAAACAGTTATACAGGATTAGAAGAACATGGCTTCCTTCTTCTAAAAACAATGCCATGCCTGTCCACAAGTTGTGTCTGGTAGTGCAGCTCAGCTCAACTGAAGTAAATTGGGCTTAGCCAGGCACAACCCATTGATTTTTGGAATCTAATATATAAAGCTGAGTGTATGTCCGCTAAAGGAATCCGCACCGTCGCAGCTACAATCACAAAATTTGGCAGGTACATCAGTTGTTAAGTCTGAATAGAACGTTAAAATAAAATCATAATTCTTTATTCAAAAAGGCTAAAAGTCTATGTCTCTTGTTTATCAGACTTCTGTTCCAGAGAAACCCTGTGGGTGTATATGATATATATATATGTGTGCTCCTTGTTGGGACACCCACATATCAGGGTAAACCAGGAACAGCAAAATGTAGTGCTAAAGTGAATCACTACCGTATCATCACCGATACATAAAACAGTATCGCCACCTCTGGGATCGAGGAAAGCGAATAACAACCGCTACTTTGTTAGTCTAAGTGGGCTATCAAAGTATAGCTGCAATACATGTCAGGCAGCTTTGGCATCTAATCACACGGCTACATTAAGCAACCACCTGTAGATGATGCCCTGTATATTTGCTAAGCCCACTCAGCTGTCCCCCCGTTCGACGCGTTTCTATGTGGTCTATAGCGCCACACTTCATCAGGAACAGGATATTCATTAATGCATAGAAGCAAAGAAGGATCGCCACATAGTAGCGTGGCGACGCGGTAGCGAAATCCGGCGCTGTAATGGCCATTACAGCGCCGGATTTCGCTACCGCGTCGCCACGCTACTATGTGGCGATCCTTCTTTGCTTCTATGCATTAATGAATATCCTGTTCCTGATGAAGTGTGGCGCTATAGACCACATAGAAACGCGTCGAACGGGGGGACAGCTGAGTGGGCTTAGCAAATATACAGGGCATCATCTACAGGTGGTTGCTTAATGTAGCCGTGTGATTAGATGCCAAAGCTGCCTGACATGTATTGCAGCTATACTTTGATAGCCCACTTAGACTAACAAAGTAGCGGTTGTTATTCGCTTTCCTCGATCCCAGAGGTGGCGATACTGTTTTATGTATCGGTGATGATACGGTAGTGATTCACTTTAGCACTACATTTTGCTGTTCCTGGTTTACCCTGATATGTGGGTGTCCCAACAAGGAGCACACATATATATATATATCATATACACCCACAGGGTTTCTCTGGAACAGAAGTCTGATAAACAAGAGACATAGACTTTTAGCCTTTTTGAATAAAGAATTATGATTTTATTTTAACGTTCTATTCAGACTTAGTAATATTTATATTTAGGAACGTCTACTAGCTATATTTTGATTAGTGTATTTCAGGTACATCAGTTGTCTGTGAAGGTTTTAGAACGGGTCTCATCTCTCCAGGACATACTGTTCCTGAGATACCTCTTGCAATAGACCTAAGCACACGTAGGGCTATTTGACATTTATTTTATTTACAATTTGCTCACGCAACTAATACCCATCCTTGACGTGTGCTTACTTCCCTTTTATTAAAACTTAACTTTTATTACTTGACAGTTCATTACTTTGTTCACCCTTACTCAGTGATTTTAAAATTATCAGAGTCGCTATTTATTGTCATCAATTTCTGCCTATTTTTCATAAGGCCTCTCTAATATTTGCCCTGGAGCCACATCATATATACCAATCTTTCACCGTGTCTGTATTGCTACTGCGCGCCTGTACCACAACACAGAGTTTATTATTGGTTGCTTTCCCAATCACTAGGCTCGCTTAGGGCTTCCCTTTGTGACTCTGGCTAAAATCCTATCTACACGTGCCCCCCGACATGTTTCGCTCTCACGAGCGTCTTCAGGGGTTTCGGGCAGTGGAAGACGCTCGTGAGAGCGAAACATGTCGGGGGGCACGTGTAGATAGGATTTTAGCCAGAGTCACAAAGGGAAGCCCTAAGCGAGCCTAGTGATTGGGAAAGCAACCAATAATAAACTCTGTGTTGTGGTACAGGCGCGCAGTAGCAATACAGACACGGTGAAAGATTGGTATATGTGATGTGGCTCCAGGGCAAATATTAGAGAGGCCTTATGAAAAATAGGCAGAAATTGATGACAATAAATAGCGACTCTGATAATTTTAAAATCACTGAGTAAGGGTGCTGCTTCACGTTTGGGGGAATGGCTGGTGAGGTCCAGCTTTCTGGGCTGAAGACACTATAGCTGCTGTGGAGGTCACTGTTAAAGGGGAGGGCGCTGTTGATGTTTCTGTTAAGGGGCGGGCTGCTTTGGAGGTCACTGTTAAAGGGGCGGGCACTGTAGAGGTCACTCTCGATATCTTTTAACAACAGACATAAACCTTAAATGAAATAGATTAAATATACCTGGGCGAAGCCGAGTCCTTCAGCTAGTATTTTATTAAAAATTAATGCATCTTATGAGAATTAAAACAGCATAGCTGCGTCCATCTAAGAACAGCGCCATAGCTGATTGAAGGTTGTGTCTTGCATTACAGCTATTGAAGTACAAGGGGCTGAGTTGCAAATACCACATGCAACCAGTGGGGTGGTTGTTTTTGGAAGAAAGAAGACTTTTTTTTAACCTCGTACAGCCCCTTAAATATCAACCTAATAGTTAATCCTAAGTCAGTTTCAACCATGGTGCTCAGTTTTAGTTCCCGCTATGTAAATGCCATAAAGTGAATGTAGAAAAAATATGAAATTATATTAGCACCATACTCTATGTGGAAAACATGCTGAATTACAAACATCTCAATATTTCTACATGGAATTTTGCCTATGGAAGCGTTGGTAGTAATATTTGAAATATACGAAACATATCAATGTATTTTGAAATGAAAATGTTCCTTGAATTAGAGTTGTATGTTTTGTTCATAGGGGTTCTGGCTTCCAGTAGTATGTGCACATTTTACACTTTACTATCATATCCGCACTTCATATTTCCATTCTTCTGCTCCGTTACATGACAAAGAACGAAAATAATGATACTGCCGGATTCGGTACATAACTTAAAGGGGTCTTACCCCCTTATCTCAGACATTGAGGGTATATCACTAGGATTTATATGGGGCCATCGAAAGTAGCTGAGCTCTGGTTTGGCTATTTCCGTCAGCCTCATAAAAGTGAAAGGAAGTGGTGACAGCGCATGCGCAGTGCATTCAGGGTGTGTTCCGGAAAACTCACACCAAACTCACACCAATCCGCACGCAATCGCAGTCAGTTTTGACAACATCTCTAAGCAACCATCAGTGAATCACGCATTACATCCGTGAAAAGATCCATAAATGAATGGGTCAGGATTCAGTGTGGGTGCAATGCGTTCGCATGACACATTGCACCGACACGGAAATCTCGCTCGTGTGAAAGGGGCCTAATAAGAGCACTTGGTGTTGCAGGACCCAGCATTGCCAGCCAACACTTTGATGGCTTTATGTTCAGTTGCGTTTTCGAGTTAGGTGTGGGTCCCACCTCTGGGACACACACTTATCAGACAATGGAGGCATATCCTAGTGATATGCTCCATTGTCTAAGATGAGAATACCCCTTTAAGCAAACGGAGTCTAACAGACCACATTGGCTATAATAGGATCCGTTAGGTTTCCATTCAGGAGAACATTTTTGTAGCGGAGAAAAAAGTCGTTGAATGTTGAATGGAGCCTCCGACGCAGATGTGAAAGCGGCCTTAAGGTTAACCCTCCATTCTCTTGGGGTTTGATTTGGAGAATTCTGAGATAACCAAGGATTCTCTATTCAGGATCCTCATCTCTTGACAAAAATAGTGAGCAGTTAAAAAGAGCCTCTCTGACTATGGAGACCTTTTCCTGTCCTATATGACACATATATCCCATTGATTTGAATGAACATTCAACTTAATTTCTCCTGTAGTGGCCCTGCAGGGAAACTGAACGCTTACTGCCAGGATTCCCCTCAGATTTCCAACTTTCACTAGGGGTCCTAGCATGAAGAAATGTTGTGATTAGCATATTGACAAGTGATTTTTCTAAACGGCAAGGATTGTACAAAATGGAAAAACCTGATATCTTAAACATATGCAAACTAAAACTTAAATCACAATGGAAACAAAAGCTATATAAGTGCAGTGCCCGGGAGCCAGGAGCACTTAGAAATTGGACATTTGTATATTTCCCCTATGCAAAGTTAAAAACTTCTTACTTTATTTGACCTACAAGGGTTAACGTGCACATTTTATTACTGTGTAACTGCATTTTGTATATGTTTTGATATATACTCTGTTCATTATCACTGTACTTAAATGGCTCTGTGGAAAGGGTTAAATGAATATTGAGAGACTGTTAGAGCTTGGATTATGGAGCTGGTAATTTTCCACTGCTACCATAAGAGAAAAACAGACTTGTTTACCACTATGTTTTGGAGGGAAAAACCCAGACTTGTTTACCACCAAAAATCAGACAGTCTGACCTTTTAACTGTCTGGTTTTAGCTGTTGTTATGTCTGAAAACTTGTTTGTGTCAGAAACACCTGCTGAGTCATTACCATTAACTGCAACATTGTATCTGTTTGTGCTGAGCTTCTCCACTCCACCCCTCCCACTAGAAGGTTCTAGTCTAGCAGACACAGTATATAAGGAGAGCAGTCAGAGCCCTTAGTGTTGTTGCAGTTAGGGACCAGTGCTTGAAGAGGAGAATCTGACGGACTACTGAGGGACGAGAAGAAGACACGGACGGGGATACGCTGCCACAGACCCTGGATCATCAGCCTTGGACCAGGGTACCAGCCTTCTGAAGAGAAAGAGGGACAGCTAGCGCAGGCCTTTCCTCAGCACCAAACCCTTCTTCTGCCAGGGAGGAGATTGGAGAAGCCAGTCCTATGCCTCGCCTGTATTGTTTTGCACCTGAATTCCAGTAAAGAAGCACCCTGGTTTACTGCAGACCCTGACTCTCTGGACTTATTTCCCATTGGGGTGCACCACGCCTTAACAACCCTTCCGGAGAGCAGTAACACGTGGTGACACCGCGACGGTGTCCAGGGGACCCCAAACCCGGACACTGCATAAGCAGTACACATTTTCTTTAGAAATCTAGAAAATATAGGGCAACAATACAGTATGTACATTGCATTTCATGGTTGCACATTTTATGACTTTTTTATTAAATTTATATTTCCCAAAACTAGATAGCAGAAACACATTTGTGCTCTTCAGTGTATGTGCTGATTTCACTTTTCATGAAATTTAAGAAATACAATACATAATCTTTGTCCCTAGGCATGGTCCTCTGTCTTATGGCCTTTTCCACTACCATCCGTCCTGTCTGAATCCCTGGAGCCAGAGGAAGAGCTTGTGGAGTCAACAGATCCAGGTTCATTTGCAGCTGGCAGCTTTTGAAAAGGCTAACTCACAGAGCAGTCACCAGAGAGCAAGTCAACTCCTGAAGGGGTCTTGGCCCTTGATAGCTGGAGCTCCTATGGTTTGACAAAGCTTCCAAATCTATAAAATACAAGAGAAACACTTCTGTGTAAAACTATGCTAGCAAATGATTAATATGATGTTTATGCTACTTTAAACAAATTAAGACACTGTTTATGACTATAATGTTATTTCTATACATCCTCTACACTTGTCTTACCATGCATCTTTTTACCTTCTCTTCCACCTATCCGCTTCAAATATTAAAGGGGTTGTCCGGTCAAAAATAAAACCGGACAACCAAAAATCAAACTATCCAGAATCTGGGGGTCCCCATCTGACCAACAGTGATGACATGCCATTCCCACTTACATGAACACTGTAGTCAATCACTAACATCAGAGGTTACATGTTCAAGAACAATCACTGCAGAGGACCAGTGGCTATGTGCCAATATTGCACTGAGAACCTGCAGTAATTGACTGTAGAGGCATTGTGAGTGAGAACTGCACACCATCACAGTCAAGTGAATACCAGAAATGACAGGGATGGTGCTGGATCAGCAGGACCTTCATAAACTCAGTGAATTTTTTTTTATAATTTTAACCCCTGTCCTGAGTTTTAATTTTTGGTAGGACAACAATGTCAAGATAAAAATGTATTTTTGTCTTTTTCTTAACTTCATTTGACCTCACTAAACCAGTCCCGAAATCTCATATTGTTCAGATTATAAGATCCAGTTTATCTCTTTCCCAACATACAATATAATTATATTCAATATCTTAGAATTTTGGTACCAGGTTTAGACATTGGTCACATCTGAGGTAAGATGAACACCATTCATTTCCATCATGCAGCAAAACCCATTATTGCGTTGCTCTGCTTCCATGATAGAGTAGAAGACTAGAAGTATTTAATGCAGGCTCGACCAAATGGAGGTGCAATGTATTCAGAATTAATATGATTGATCTGACTAATTTGTAAATTGCAATTCATCTTTACTATTGAGAGAAGTGGAACTCACAAATGATACATTGTCTATATCAACATCAAGTTAAAAAATTCCCTCAAGTGACAATGAGATACAGATGTAACAGCACTAGCAATTACAGGAGAATCGTGTGAGCGCAGAACAATATTGTAAATAGAGTACACATCTGATGATTTGTACGCTAATGCTACGCATTGTATGTTAATGCATACGAATTTGTATGCTAATGCTATGCATTGTACGCTAATGCTATGCATTTGTATGCTAATGCTATGCATTGTACGCTAATGCGTACAAATTCACCTAATTAGCATACTTTTACTGCGAGTGAAAAGAAGTGAAAGAGGAGAAGTCGCAATTCGTATGCAACGCTATGCGAAAACAGTAATCGCTAGTGCTGCTACATCTGTACACTTCTTGGTGCTGACTACCACTGAACTTTGCCCTATGAAAGTAGACCCCATGCTAGATATAGTATGGCCCATACCTTACAGTTCTTCAAAGCAGAAGAGAAAGGTATCATGATGACCTTTGGTTGCTTCTACCCCTCTGGATTGCTATTGCTGGGGTACTTTGTAAGAAGGGAGTCACACAGAGATCATGGTTTCCATACAGAAGAAAAATAGTCTTTGTTCTACCCACTCTTCACCTCATAGCCGCAATTGAGCTACTGTCTTCTAAGTATATATGCCCTTGGCTCTACTAACCTCAGAGGTCTTCTCAACACCCAATATGGTGCAATGCAATCTGACATTCTAGGTTCTCTTGGTAGCAACTAAATGTCAAGATCATGACATAGATGTAGTCATAACTGCCTGTCTTTAATATGAGAAGAAGTTTTAATACACACTAGAAAGTCTGGTAAAATGAGAAGCTCAGAAAGATTACCCATCACTTTGTGTATACTGTAAGCCTCTTTTTGTGAAGGAATAAAACCCCTGGTTTAGAGAAATACAACTAGAGGCAATTTGATTGTACTAAGGCAACTTGGTAAGTCAAGATAATTGGTCCATAAGGACTCCTGTTTATTTTGCAAGTGAGTAGAAGCAAATAATGGCAGTAAACTATTTATACTTTAAAGAATTAAACCTTTCGCCCTCCACATCCCTTGCTAGGAAGAAACTGAAAGTTTCTTTGTAATGGGAAATGCATTAAACAATTCCACTATATTGTTGAGTTATATATTGTTTTTCACTTCCTAAATGCCAGAACACCTTCGTGTTCTGTCTCTCTCTCTCTCTTTCTCTCTTTATATTATCTTCCATATGGAACAGGACCAACATTCTTCAGGTTCAAGAGGTGGATATGTCATTAAACAATTCTACTATATTGTTAAGTTATATATTGTTTTTAAATTACTAAATTATAGACCACCTTTATCATTTCAAAATTATTTGATATCTATTTATCTATCTATCTATCTATCTATCTATCTATCTATCTATCTATCTATCTATCTATCTATCTATCGATCTATCATACTGTATATTCCATCTCCATCTTGCACAGGGCTAACATTCTCCAGGTCATAAATGTCTGAACTGAGAGAACTCCTTTAACATTAAAAGCTTTTTTACGGTACTTAGATATTGATGGCATTTTCTCAGGCTGAATATCAGATTGGTGAGGGGTGCAGGGTGTAGGACCCCCAACTTTCTATAATTATGACCCATCCTAAGGATATCCCATCTGTGTAATAAAAATTATGTAATCTGTGGCCAAGGCTCTCATTGCACATAGAAACATGGTCTAGGAAATTTGCATTTCCTGATAATTAGACATGTTAAAGTCTTACATCTTTCTTGTTAAAAATTCTGACACTTTTGAGCAATTAAAGGTGTGGTCAGCGTCGCGAGGTATCGCACTTTAAATATTTAGCTTATATAGAACACTTAAACATCAGTACTCAGAAAAAGATCGTTCTGAGCACATCAAAATCCATTCCAAAGATATAAAAATTGTTGTAGATTATGTACAAGTAGTTGATGAAAGAGAAAGTAATGCATTTAATGATAATAAGCTCTTGTCTGGAAAAGAGGCAATCACTGCTGTGCAGAATTTAGTTCAATGGTTACACTTGAATATTTAAAACAATCAAGTCCTGTATAATTCGAGAAGCTCATGATGGATAGAAAAGAAAGTCTTAGCTGGCACAATCGTAAAATACACAGACCATTTCTACCCCGGAAAACTCATGTTTAATGCTGTCTAAAATTCACTTTACTTGAAGAATAAATATGGAAGATTTTTTTTTAAGGGGAAAGCCACAGATAAATAGAAAATTAGATATGTAGAAGATTGACGGCCGAAAAAGAACACCTGGTATATCTAGTCTGCCCTTATACTACCTTATTTTTCACCCCATAAGATGCACTTTCCCCCCCAAAGTAGGGGACATGTCACTGCATCTTATGGTGCGAATACTAATTAGTGCTTCCATTATGAAAGCGCTCATTAGTACCGGAGGACCAGACTCTATATTCACCACATTCTGGTCATCTGCCCTCAGCTATGCTATGACTATGGACAGCGTGAGGACACTCTGTGACCTCACGCTGTGCATTTCAGGAAGAAGAGAGAGTGCTGGATCCTGGGAGCCTGCGGCGTCCGAAGCAGGAGAGGTATGTTAATTTTTTTAATCTTATTTGTTCTGAGGCATGGGGTTTCATCTGAGGTATGATTGTCTCATCTGAGGTCTTATTGAGGTCTTATTAACATTTTGGGTCTGATCTAAGGTCTAATCAAAAATATTTTTTCTTATTCTCCTACTCTAATACTTAGGTGTGTCTTATGGGCAGGTGAGTTTTATAGGGCGAAAAATATAGTATTTCTTTCTTTTTTATCTTCAGATTGATGTGTTTATCCCAGGCAAGCTTAATAACTTTTACTGTAGATTTCCCAACCACATCTGCTGGATTTTTCTTCCAAGATTCAACCACTTTTTCAGTAAAATAATATTCCCTGACATCGCTCCTGACTAGAGATGAGTGAGCACTAAAATGCTCGGGTGCTCGTTATTCGAGTCGAACTTTTCCCAATGCTCGGGTGCTCGTTTCGAATAACGAACCCCATTGAAGTCAATTGGAGACTCGAGCATTTTTTGCAGGGGACCAAGGCTCTGCCTAGGGAAGGCTGGGTGAAAACCTGGAAACCTCAGAAAATGATGGAAACACCACGGAAATGGACAGGAAACAGCAGGGGCAGCATGCATGGATGCCTCTGAGGCTGCCTAATTCCACCATTACCCCAAATTCTCAGGCAACAGACTGGTGGTTACCATCATGGCAATTGTGCTCACCCAGACAAAGAAAGGCGAGGCACATGCCAATCACGTTAGGGAAGCACCCAACTAGGTGCAACGAAGGTCCACCACCGCCAATTTTCAGGGACACGGTAATGGTGACCCACTTAAAAATGCTGCCTGACAACCTGGCGGTGAACCCCTGATTGTCTGTCTTTCAATAAGATTGCAGTGTAAAGCATGGTGGTGAGCCTCAGTAATAAGATTGCAGTGTAAAGCATGGTTGTGAGCCTCAGTATGACTTTTTAGATGGAGATTGCATGTGGTCATGTACTCCCTGGAACCCCATAGTCACCCCTTCTCTGATGTGCTACCCCAGAACATTCTCTGCCCCAATTCGCAAGACCTTTTGCAGTCTCAGTGTGCTGACAGTGGGGATTTACCAGTGTTGTCTGAGGAGGTGGTGGACAATGGCGAGACACAGGTGTCGGGGGGTGAGGTAGTTGAAAGTGAAGCAAGTTAGAGTGGGGACTCCTTGGGGGGACTTTCTCATGATGGGACAGATTCAATTGTGTTTAGAAAGGCTGATGGGCTTCCGTCAGCACTGTGTGTATAGAACCCCATGGCCTTTCATAAAAATAGTCTGGCGATGACCCCAAGGCAATTTTCAGGGACATGGTAATGGTGACCCACTTAAAAATGCTGCCTGACAACCTGGCGGTGAACCGCTGATTGTCTGTCTTTCAATAAGATTGCAGTGTAAAGCATGGTGGTAAGCCTCAGTAATAAGATTGCAGTGTAAAGCATGGTGGTGAGCCTCAGTATGACTTTTTAGATGGGGATTGCATGTGGTCACGTACTCCCTGGAACCCCATAGTCACCCCTTCTCTGATGTGCTACCCCAGAACATTCTCTGCCCCAATTCGCAAGACCTTTTGCATTCTCAGTGTGCTGACAGGGGGGATTTACCAGTGTTGTCTGAGGAGGTGGTGGACAATGGCGAGACACAGGTGTCGGGGGGTGAGGTAGTTGTATGGGAAGCAAGTTACAGTGGGGACTCCTTGGGGGGGACTTTCTCATGATGGGACAGATTCAACTTGGGTGGATCAGGCACAGGAACAGATCAATGTTTTTTTTGTGTTTATTTAACTTTTATTTAGCACAAATAACCACAGAGATATTTATTCGTTCTCTTCGCTGCACAGTCTGGCGTTGGGGTTCGTCACTTTGATGGCGAGCTGTGCCGCTCTCTCCACAATGGTCTTTCGGTTCTTTGAGGAGACGTTGAGGAGATCAGTGAAATTCAGTGAATGACGACGCAGGACCCCAACTTAAAAATTTAGCATCAACCGGTACAGTCGTAAATTATGAGCTTGATCAAGTGTGGCATGTGTTCTCTGTATTCTTCTCAGTTTATTACCGTATATGGCAGCTATCCGGAAAAATAGTTTGGAGAGAGAGAAAGATAGGAAAAAGACGTAAATTGTTTAGAGAGAGGGCCTGTAGGTGTACCTCCGGAAAAATTGTTTGAAGAGAGGGCCTGTAGGTGGACCTCCAGAAAAATTGTTTGGAGAGAGGGCCTGTAGGAGGACCTCTGGAAAAATTATTTGAAGAGAGGGCCTGTAGTGGGCCCTCCTGAAAAATTGTGGTAAAAGAGTGCCAGTTGGACCTCTAAAACATGGCTTTTTTTTGTCAGCGTTAGGCAAAGACGACATGGAGGAGGAGGAGGAGTAGGAGGAGTAGAGAAGAGGAATCGGATACATAAGTAATGTTAATCTTTAGCTGCTTTCCCCCGGAGGAGATTTGAATTCCGGTGAAATCCAGGCTTTGTTCATTTTAATAAGCGTCAGCCTGTCAGCGCTGTCAGTTGACAGGCGTGTACGCTTATCGGTGATGATGCCACCAGCTGCACTGAATACCCGCTCTGACAGCACGCTAGCGGCAGGGCAGGCCAGCACCTCCAAGGCGTACAGCGCCAGTTCAGGCCACGTGTCCAGCTTTGAAACCCAGTAGTTGTATGGAGCAGAGTGATCGCTACGGACGTTGGTATGGTCAGCTAGGTACTCCCTCACCATCTTTCTGTACAGCTCCCCCCTACTCTGCCTAGACTGGGGACAGGTGACAGTGTCTTGCTGGGGTGACATAAAACTGGCAAAGGCCTTGGAGAGCGTTCCCCTGCCAGTGCTGGACAAGCTGCCTGCTCGGCTCCTCTCCCCCGCTACTTGGCCCACAGAACCATGCCCTCTGCCGCTAGCGGCGTCAGATGGGAAGGATTGTTTCAGCTTGTGCACCAGGGCCTGTTGAAATCTATTCACTCTCATACTCCTTTCCTCTGCAGGGATGAGAGTGGAAGGGTTCTGCTTGTACCGTGGGTCCAGGAGAGTGAACACCCAGTAATCGGTGTTTGAAAAAATGCTTCTAACGCGAGGGTCACGGGATAGGAAGCCTAACATGAAGTCTGCCATGTGCGCCAGAGTCCCAACACGTAAGAATTCCCTCTCCTCACTGGCCTGACTCTCCATTTCCTCCTCCTCCTCCTTCAAGTCCTCCTCTTCAGCCCATACACGATCAAGAGTTAAGGACTGAGCACTGGTACCCTCTACTGTCTCGCCGACATTCTCCTCCTCTTCCTCCTCATCCTCATCCCCCTCCTCCAATACGCGCTGAGAAACAGACCGGAGGGTGCTCTGGCTATCAAGCGACGTATCTTCCTCCACCGTCTCTTGTGACAAGCGCAAAGCATCTGACTTGATGCTGAGCAGTGAGTTTTTCAACAGGCAAAGCAGCGGGATGGTGAGGCTGATAATGGCGGCGTCGCCGCTGACCATCTGTGTTGACTCCTCAAAGTTGCTCAACACCTGGCAGATATCAGACATCCACGTCCACTCCTCATTGTAGACTTGAGGATTCTGACTGACCTGACTACCAGTTCTGGTGGAAGTTGACATCTGGCAGTCTACAATCGCTCTGCGCTGCTGGTAAACTCTGGATAACATGTTTAATGTGGAATTCCATCTCGTGGGCACGTCGCACAACAGTCGGTGAGCGGGCAGTTGTAGGCGGCGCTGCGCTGCCCTGAGAGTGGCAGCATCTGTGCCCGACTTGCGGAAATGCTCACAGATGCGGCGCACCTTGGTGAGCAAATCAGACAGATTGGGGTATGTCTTGAGGAACCGCTGAACTATGAGATTGAACACGTGGCACATGTGTCATTCTGCCGAGTTGCAGAGCCGCCACCAGGTTACGCCCGTTGTCACACACAACCATGCCTGGCTTGAGGTTCAGCGGTGCCAGCCACACATCGGTCTGCGCCGTGATGCCCTGTAACAGCTCTTGGGCGGTGTGTCTTTTGTCACCTAAGCTCAGCAGTTTGAGCACCGCCTGCTGGCGCTTACCCACGGCACTGCTGCTGCGCCTAGAGCTACCGACTGAAGGCGCCGTGCCCACGGATGGTAATTCGGTGGAGGAGGAGGCGTCGGAGGAAGAGGAGGAGGAGGCATAGTACGTCTGAGAGACCGTGACCGAGGTAGGCCCCGCAATCCTCGGTGTGGGCAGTACATGAGCGGCCCCAGGGTCATTCTCGGTCCCAGCCTCCACCAAGTTAACCCAATGTGCCGTCAGTGAGATATAGTGTCCCTGCCCAGCAGCACTTGTCCACGTGTCCGTGGTTAGGTGGACCTTCTCAGAAACAGCGTTGGTCAGGGCACGGATGATGTTCTGTGACACGTGCTGGTGTAGGGCTGGGACGGCACATCGGGAAAAATAGTGGCGGCTGGGGACGGAATACCGAGGTGCAGCCACCGCCATGAGATTTCGAAAGGCCTCGGTCTCTACCAGCCTATAGGGCAGCATCTCCAGGCTAAGCAATTTGGAGATGTGGAATTTGAGGGCTTGGGCATGTGGGTGGGTGGAACTGTATTTCCTCTTGCGCTCCAGCGTCTGCTGTAAAGACAGCTGAACGCTGCGCTGGGACACATTGGTGGACACTGTTGAGGATCGTGGAGGCGAAGGTGTGGTTTTCTAGCGGGAGGCGCTCGTGCGGGGGTCCTGGGCAGGGGGTTGACTAGCAGAGGCAGTGTGACCCGCAGGAGGTGGTGAACGGCCTTGGTTCCATTGAGTGGGGTGTTTAGCACTCATATGCCTGTGCATGCTGGTGGTGGTTAGGCTAGTAGTGGTGGCACCCCTGCTGATCCTGGTGTGGCACAGGTTGCACACCACAGTTCGTCCGTCATCCTCACTTTCTTTAAAGAACCTCCAGACTTGCGAACATCTAGGCCTCGCCACGGGAGCTTCACTACGTGAAACAGTTGCTGCTGATGCACCAGCTCTGGCCCTGCTTCTCCCTCTGGCCACACCACTGCCTCTTACAACCTGTTCTGGTGCAGCACTCGCCTCCGCCTCAGAAGCACTGTCTTCACTCGGCTTATCAACCCAGCTTGGGTCAGTCACCTCGTCATCCTCCGATTCCTCAGTCTGCTCCCCCTCAGTCTGCTCCACCCTCGGACTTCCTGCCCTGACAACAACTTCACCACTGTCTGACAACCGTGTCTCCTCATCGTCCGACACCTCTTTACATACTTCTTCCACTAACTCAACATTGTCATCATCATCATCATCACCCACAGTCTGCGACAGTTGGAAAACTTGGGCATCGGGAACGAGGTCAGCAGCAACCTGAGAAGTGGTTTGTGACTCTGGGAAGGGTCCAGAAAACAGTTCCTGAGAGTATGCCGGATCGCATTCCAAATTTTCCTGGGAGGGGGCAGACTGGGGGGAAGGAGGTTGAGAAGCCAGAGGAATGCTCCCTTGGGTAACGTGGGTGGACTGCGTGGAAGACTGACTGGTGGACATACTGAAAACCACAAACTTGTTCAGTCTGGTTTAATTAAGTGACGTACAGAAAGTGTCACCTGGACAGAAAATACGGATTGTAGTTAGTGTACTGAACTGTAACACACAGAATGGTTCCACACTGCTGTGTGAAATGGATTCGTATCACTGAGCTAAAACAACAAAAAAACTATTTTTTTAATATTTTTTTTATATATTTTTTTTTAGTTTTGTTTTTTTTTGGAACGTGACATGCAGAAACTATCGTAGAACTAACTCACACCCTGCTGACGGTGGCTATTTTGACTGCGACCCAGACAAATGTTGCACAGAGATTTTTGGGATCATGCTATATACGTGAGAGCAAAAGACCTGGTTGTATTAAGTGACGTATAGAAAGTGTCACCTGGACAGAAAATACGGATTGTAGTGAGTGTACTGAACTGTGACACACAGAATGGTTCCACGCAGCTGTGTGAAATGGATTTGTATCACTGAGCTAAAACAACAAAAAAACTATTTTTTTTATATTTTTTTTTTTTAGTTTTGTTTTTTTGGGAACGTGACGTGCAGAAACTATCGTAGAACTAACTCACACCCTGCTGACGGTGGCTATTTTGACTGCGACCCAGACAAATGTTGCACAGAGATTTTTGGGATCAAGCTATATACGTGAGAGCAAAAGACCTGGTTGTATTAAGTGACGTACAGAAAGTGTCACCTGGACAGAAAATACGGATTGTAGTGAGTGTACTGAACTGTGACACACAGAATGGTTCCATGCAGCTGTGTGAAATGGATTTGTATCACTGAGCTAAAACAACAAAAAAACTATTTTTTTTTATATTTTTTTTTTTTAGTTTTGTTTTTTTGGGAACGTGACGTGCAGAAAGTATCGTAGAGCTAACTGACACCCTACTGACGGTGGCTATTTTGACTGCGACCCAGACAAATGTTGCACAGAGATTTTTGGGATCAAGCTATATACGTGAGAGCAAAAGACCTGGTTGTATTAAGTGACATACAGAAAGAGTCACCTGGACAGAAAATATGGATTGTAGTGAGTGTACTGAACTGTGACACACAGAATGGTTCCACGCAGCTGTGTGAAATGGATTTGTATCACTGAGCTAAAACAACAAAAAAACTATTTTTTTTATATTTTTTTTTTTAGTTTTGTTTTTTTGGGAACGTGACGTGCAGAAAGTATCGTAGAGCTAACTGACACCCTACTGACGGTGGCTATTTTGACTGCGACCCAGACAAATGTCGCACAGAGATTTTTGGGATCAAGCTATATACGTGAGAGCAAAAGACCTGGTTGTATTAAGTGACATACAGAAAGAGTCACCTGGACAGAAAATATGGATTGTAGTGAGTGTACTGAACTGTGACACACAGAATGGTTCCACGCAGCTGTGTGAAATGGATTTGTATCACTGAGCTAAAACAACAAAAATACAATTTTTTTTATTTTTTTTTGTTTTGTTTTTTTGGGAACGTGACGTGCAGAAACTATCGTAGAGCTAACTCACACCCTGCTGACGGTGGCTATTTTGACTGCGACCCAGACAAATGTCGCACAGAGATTTTTGGGATCAAGCTATATACGTGAGAGCAAAAGACCTGGTTGTATTAAGTGACGTACAGAAAGTGTCACCTGGACAGAAAATACGGATTGTAGTGAGTGTACTGAACTGTGACACACAGAATGGTTCCACGCAGCTGTGTGAAATGGATTTGTATCACTGAGCTAAAACAACAAAAAAACTATTTTTTTATTTTTTTTTGTAGTTTTGTTTTTTTGGGAATGTGACGTGCAGAAACTATCGTAGAGCTAACTGACACCCTGCTGACGGTGGCTATTTTGACTGCGACCCAGACAAATGTCGCACAGAGATTTTTGCGATCAAGCTATATACGTGAGAGCTAAAGACCTGGTTGTATTAAGTGACATACAGAAAGTTTCACCTGGATAGAAAATACGGATTGTAGTGAGTGTACTGAACTGTGACACACAGAATGGTTCCACACTGCTGTGTTAAAAATGGATTTGTATCACTGAGATATAACAATAAAAATAAAAAGGGGTTATATATGGCGATAGCTGCACTACTAGTGCCAGCCAGCCAGGCAAGCCAGGAGATAAAAAAAAAAATTTCTTGTAGTCCTTAGAAGGGCTGTTGAGTTCTTTGTGGGTGATTCCTGCCTAACAGAGAACTAAATGCAGGCCCTAACACTCTCCCTGAAACGCAGCAGCTCTATCCCTAACGACATCCAGACAGCATCTGAGCCGAGCACCGCGGCCAGTCACTAGTATATTCCAGGGTCACCTGATCAGGCCAGCCAACCCCTGCTATCGACATGTAAGGGCCCCACGTGATGCTGGCCCCACGTAATACTCGAACGAGCACCAAGCTCGGACGAGTATGCTCGCTCATCTCTACTCCTGATCTTACTCTTGGCTAATTTCAGATTGTGTCCCCTTTTTCTTGTGTTTAGCTTTTTATTGAGAACGCTTCCCTCCAGAACCTTTTTTAAACCTCTAACTTATTTAAAGATTTCAATCATATCCCCCCTTCCCCTTCTTTCGTCAAAGCTATACAGATTAGGGGGGTCATTTATTAAGACCAACGTTTTAGACACTGGTCTTAATATCCCCTATAGCTTGTGGTGGATCCACCAGAGTTATGTAGAGGCACCGGCTGCTTTTAAATGTAAAACAGCTTCCGAGTCTTACATTTTGATCAACCAGGTATAGAAAATGGTAAATGAGATGGGCCTACGGGCCTGTCCCCTTCCCCGCCCACACCACTCCCACTGTTTTAGACCTGTGTAAGCAGAGAAAAGTCGTATTTCTGGTTGGTTAGTGACCGTATGCCAATGCAGACTGTAGGTTCTTTCTCCCCAAGTGCATTATTTTACATTCAGAAACACTGAACTGCAGTTTCCATTGTTTGGACCATTTATCTATCTAAAACTTTTTCCATGTTGCAAACCCTTTTAGAAATATCAACCCTAGTACATGCTTTTGTGTCATCAGCAAACATACAAACTTTACCCACCAAGCCTTCTCCTATGTTGCCTACAAAGATATTAAAATTGGGGTGGATTGGCCATAGACCCTACAAGGAAACTTCCTGGTGGGCCAATGCCCCAGGAGGCCACCCAAGTTCTCCTCTCTGCCGCTGACCGGGTACATAATGACCTCTAAACAGTAATTAATAGAGATGAGCGAGTAGTGTTCGATCGAGCCGGTATTCGATCGAATACTACGCTATTCGGCATACTCGATTTCGATCGAGTATAACAGCGATGGCGCACTTAGAATTCGTTTCCCCTCCCACCTTCCCTGGCGCTTTTTTTCCACCAATCACCATGCAGGGGGGGTATGACAGGCCCACGGAGCACGCTGGCAGCGCGAAAACGGCGTCTACATGGATTGGCTGGAAAAACCACGTGACCTCGAATCATAAAAACTCAGCTCTTCCTGCTCGTTCGCATATGCTGCGTGAACTTAGTCAGGGACAGAGGCTGGAGAAGGAGAGATAGGTTTAGCTGTTTGGACAGGCAGGAGCGTGATTAAAAGCCCTTATCAGGG
>ONZH01028571.1:0-13580 GCA_900303285.1 Rhinella marina
CAGCACTAAAAAAAACAAAAGCATACATCCATTGGGTTGGGCGCTGCACTCGTTAGGACATCAAAACTGGTGTAACAAAGATATATATATGTCTCGCCAACAGCCATAGGCCCAGATTCAACAGGTTTGACACCAGAGTAGTTGCGTCAATTTGTAAAGCGAGTGCCAGTGAGGTGTCCATTTTCATGAAAATTGGACACGTATTTTTGGATAATGGAACTGGCGTAAAGCCTTCTTGAATCTGTGCCTTTTTAAATGTCCTTTATTCACCTCATGGATTCTGTGGGTGAGGTTAGCTGTCTATTTAACCATATCCGTATCCTACTAGACTAGCTGTAATGTTATAGGTTTTTTTTTTTTAAGGTTGACTGTCCTGTGCTGAACTCTACATCAACATTTTGTCATGTATAAAAACTGATTTTTACAAGCGTGCATATTCTTAGCTTCCAACTTCAGTTCTCTGTACTAGGCCCTTCTGGGTCCAAAAGAATACTGCTCCTACTAATGCCCCCACCGTCAATTGTCTAGTTGGAAACATACTGGGTGCAATCAAGAGCTGCTGAAGCTGCCTCCTCAACTTGTCTCTTCTCAACTATAGTGGCCTGGGTGCTATCAAGTGCTGCCGCCTACTCCTCCGTCAATTGTCTCTTCTCAACTATACTGGACTGGGTGCTATACAAGTGCTGCCGCCTCCTCCTCCTCCGTCAATTGTCTCTTCTCAACTATACTGGCCTGGGTGCTATACAAGTGCTGCCGCCTCCTCCTCCGTCAATTGTCTCTTCTCAACTATACTGGACTGGGTGCTATACAAGTGCTGCCGCCTCCTCCTCCTCTGTCAATTGTCTCTTCTCAACTATACTGGCCTGGGTGCTATACAAGTGCTGCCGCCTCCTGCTTCTCCGTCAATTGTCTCTTCTCAACTATACTGGCCTGGGTGCTATACAAGTGCTGCCGCCTCCTCCTTCGTCAATTGTCTCTTCTCAACTATACTGGACTGGGTGCTATGCAAGTGCTGCCGCCTCCTCCTTCTCAGTCAATTGTCTCTTCTCAACTATACTGGACTGGGTGCTATACAAGTGCTGCCGCCTCCTGCTTCTCCGTCAATTGTCTCTTCTCAACTATACTGGCCTGGGTGCTATACAAGTGCTGCCGCCTCCTCCTCCGTCAATTGTCTCTTCTCAACTATACTGGCCTGGGTGCTATACAAGTGCTGCCGCCTCCTCCTCCGTCAATTGTCTCTTCTCAACTATAACTGGCCTGGGTGCTATTACAAGTGCTTGCAGCCTCCTGCTTCGTCAATTGTCTCTTCTCAACTATACTGGACTGGGTGCTATACAAGTGCTGCCGCCTCCTGCATCTCCGTCAATTGTCTCTTCTCAACTATACTGGCCTGGTGCTATACAAGTGCTGCCGCATCCTCCTTCGTCAATTGTCTCTTCTCAACTATACTGGACTGGTGCTATACAAGTGCTGCCACCTCCTGCTTCTCCGTCAATTGTCTCTTCTCAACTATACTGGACTTGGTGCTATACAAGTGCTGCCGCCTCCTCCTCCTTCAATTGTCTCTTCTCAACTATACTGGACTGGGTGCTATACAAGTGCTGCCGCCTCCTGCTTCTCCGTCAATTGTCTCTTCTCAACTATACTGGACTTGGTGCTATACAAGTGCTGCCGCCTCCTCCTCCGTCAATTGTCTTTTCTCAACTATACTGGCCTGGGTGCTATACAAGTGCTGCCGCCTCCTCCTCCGTCAATTGTCTCTTCTCAACTATAACTGGCCTGGGTGCTATACAAGTGCTGCCGCCTCCTCCTCCGTCAATTGTCTCTTCTCAACTATACTGGCCTGGGTGCTATACAAGTGCTGCCGCCTCCTCCTTCGTCAATTGTCTCTTCTCAACTATACTGGCCTGGGTGCTATACAAGTGCTGCCGCCTCCTGCTTCTCCGTCAATTGTCTCTTCTCAACTATACTGGCCTGGGTGCTATACAAGTGCTGCCGCCTCTTCCTTAGTCAATTGCCTCTTCTCAACTATACTGGACTGGGTGCTATACAAGTGCTGCCGCCTCCTGCTTCTCCGTCAATTGTCTCTTCTCAACTATACTGGCCTGGGTGCTATACAAGTGCTGCCGCCTCCTCCTCCGTCAATTGTCTCTTCTCAACTATACTGGACTGGGTGCTATACAAGTGCTGCCGCCTCCTGCTTCTCCGTCAATTGTCTCTTCTCAACTATACTGGACTTGGTGCTATACAAGTGCTGCCGCCTCCTCCTCCGTCAATTGTCTCTTCTCAACTATACTGGACTGGGTGCTATACAAGTGCTGCCGCCTCCTCCTCCGTCAATTGTCTCTTCTCAACTATAATGGCCTGGGTGCTATACAAGTGCTGGAGTACGCCTGTCTGTCTTCTGACCTGTGATGTCACTGAGACCGCTTCGACTTCAACGCAGCCTATTCTTGGGCTGGTGCCACGATCTACCGTGTGTTTTTGGTGCTCTGGCCTTGACATGGACTGCTCCAGCGGACATCTTCAATGCTGTCAAATGTTGTCGACCTGACTGTCGACAACTATTTTTGCACTTTGATTTTTTCCACTTTTTTCATTGTAATAGCAACTGCAACTAAACAAAACTATACCCTATCAGACTCCCACTATTGTAGCTGCAATTATTCAGCCGTTATAGCAAGGTTCGTTTTAGGTTCGGTTCGTACGAATCCGAATTTCGTGAAAGTTCGCCGAACCGAACTTTTCAAAAGTTTGCTCATCCCTAATCAGTAATAATTACTATTACTAGAAAAGAAGAGCTAATAGGTTTCTGACAGATGAGTAAGGTTTCCGTTAAAACAGACATTTTCTATCACTTTGCGTTGAATAATAACATACAGTATATAGATCACTGTTTCGGATTACCACAGCACTGGTTATAATTCCACCATCTTCCTCTTGCATCAGAGCACTGCTTCAGAACTGTGTTGGCTACAATACTGAGGTTTTAGCAATTCAGAAACAGGCTGGCATTCTGCAGCAACATAAACTGTTGTCACCAATGTAGCTCTATAGTCACCCATCTTTTCCAGATCCCTGAACCGCAAGTTGACCTAGGGAAGGGATTTAACACTACAGAACTAGGTAAATTTGGAATTCAGCAGTCTGGGAAAACTGGGTAAGAATCTTTGCTGGCCTGAGATGTAATGGAGACTACATGTACATTCTGTGTACACTATATCCAAATAGTATCATAATAACCGTGAGTATATACAATATATTTGTAGTACAGTATGATCTCCAGCATACCTCCACATGCTACCCAGCTTTCCAAAACAGCTAAAAGGCAAATATGTACAATTATGCAGTGAAGGGAGGAATTATCATATGGGGCGCCATTTGTTCACAGTGCATTTTGTAACACAAAAGTATTTTTTATATAGACAAAATTAATTTTGTAGAATTCTATGTCACAAAAATTACGTTTTGTGTGACAAATTGAATTCTGTAATTTTGTCACAAAATGACATTTTGTGCGACAAATTAAATTTTCCATGTGACAAAATACATTTTCTATGTCTGACAAAATGACATTGTGTCACATAATGACATTTTGTGTGACAAACTTACATTCTGCATCACAAAATATCATTCTGTGCACTTTAGATGCAGGTCTTAGTAACCCTTGTGCTGGTGGTGGATCCGCTGAAGCTATGAAGAGGCGCCGGCCTCTACAAGACTTCGGCGCATCCACCACCGGTCTGAATGTGACACAGCTTCCTTACTCGCTTACATTTAGACCAGACATAGAAAATTGTAAGTGAGGCTGCCGCTCCAAGCCCCATTTTTAGACCTGACGTGAATGGGGAAAAGTTGAAGAGGGGGAGGAGGGGTAGAAGACATGTTTGCAGCCTACGAGGACATTGCACTGCCTTTCTATTGTATTGCTCATGGTTTGCAGTTGTGATATCTTACAAAACAAGCTACCAAAGACACATAAAGACATTATGATTTGACAATGGTTTTGTTGGTTGTTATTTTTGTGTGTGTTTGGATTCTGGGTTTATTGGCCCTTTAAGGCATGTGCTGCTTTGTCCCTGAATTTTTAGATTTGCATCAATTACTACAGAATAAGAGGTGCAAACTTGTATCTTTCCTGTCAGCATCCATTAGTGTGTACTCAAAGTTACTAAAAAAAGTAAAAGGTTCCGATGCTCTTAATAGCTATCAGCAAAATGCACTCTAAAACATTCATTAAAAGCAGTGCTCATAATAAGTACAAGTACTAAGTTCTATCGTAAATCTGCTTAGCAAGTTAAAAGCAGAGCATCTACTGTTTGTAGATATAACTGCACCACGTTAGGTCAGTGTCTAAAAAAGATAAGCAAAAAATTGAAAGTTGCATTATGAACAACCTGGTGAATCTGAGCTTCAGGTTCAATTTGTAGCAAATGACAAACTGACCCCCTTCATATTTAGATTCAGAAACTCTGAAATCATCCATATACTGCAATAGAACCTGTGACATACTCACCATGGAGGTACTTTTACAATACAATGTGGGATTTATTTGAGTTGTTTTCATATTATTTGTTTGTCTATAGTTGCTATATATACTGTATATATATATATATATATATATATATATATATATATATATATACAGTATATATATACACAGTATATACACATATATGTTTTCCCTTTTATTAATGGATGGGCTTATCAAGACGCTTCCACAGCCTGACAAACTTAGTATAATTCACGTCAGAAACTGGTGTATATTATAGTGAAACTGTATACCATGTCATAGCATAGATTTGAATTTCTGGTGCAAAATATTTATCTACTGGGCTACATCACAATGGAAGATACATGTGGATGTAATGTGTAGTCACATACAATCCACTAGTTTTGTGTCATATACTGGTAGTTAATATCCAATTCAATGTTATATGTACCATATAGCATCAATGTAGTGTATATGATTTTATGTACTATATGTGATCTTCTGTATATCGGATGCATCATGTTACCTCCACCGAGTCTACATGTGGCACTGAGCTGATTCTTAACTCTTGCTTTTAATATTTTACAGGCAAAATAGTCAGCAAATGTATTAAGCTTATGAATGCTCCAGCATACTGTGGACTAAAACTGGCATATGAAACACCATCTCAATAAGGAGGAGAATGTATTTTTATTTTCCCATAACAATATACAAATGTATATACAATCCTTTAAGTACTTTAATATCCAGCAAAATATCCATTACGTTATAATTTATGTGATATCCAACACTTTTACACTTTAAAACAGTCAGTATTTGGTCAGTATTCTTCATCAGTATTTGTAAGCAAAAACCTGGAGTGGGTTCAAAACACAAAAGAAAGAGAAATCTTTCAATTATACTTTTTTATGTAGGTTTCATTCCTGGTTTGCTTTACAAATAATGATACAAAATACTGATCAAATACTGACTCTATAAAAGTGACCTAAGTTCAGGTCCACTTCTGCTGTGCAAGTTCAGCAGGAGCATCCATAGCAGATTCTGGCATAAAAGGTGGTATTTTGACTGGCATAATATCGGTATTCATGCCAGAAACTCAGTGTATCCCGTTACAGTAAATATACCAGATCCAGCAATTCCAGTATTCTGTGTCATCAGTGGAACAGAGAACTGGAATTATGAACACTAGTGTGGATATAGCCTAACATAGGTATATGCAGACATGAACTCTGCACATGCTTTACTTATATTTTTGGGAAAATATTGTACATCTCTGGCTCTGCTTGGTTCAGTTTTTGAGCAACAAGGATACTTTTTTATGCATTTAGTTTTTTTTACAAAACATTACACATTGATGCAAAATTGCATTAAGGCACCCCCATGACTAGTGCTGGGTGATATTTTCACAATCTACAAGGAAATCAGAAAATATGTGGGTATGACGGTATAATATGTACTTTGTTTTAGAAATAAGGATGTATTTGTGTTTTATCAAATGATAGGATTAAATGTTTATGCTCATTACAACATTCTATCGATCTATCTATCTATCAATTCATCTATCTATCTTATTGTAGAAAACTAAAGCAATCTATTTAATTGGTCATTAATAGAGATGAGCGAATCATCCAAAAATTGCTACACCAAATGTTCGTCGAACTTTTCAAAAGTTTTGTACCTCATACAAATCTATTCGGCGAAGCTGCTTACAAATCATACGTTATTATGTGGTGTTTTGCGAACATTCGCGCACTAATAACGAACGTACAGTTGTTTACAGGTACCCAACTTATGTGAACACATACGCATGAGCGTACAAATTGCGTACGAAAATAACGGGCGTTGCTGGAGCAGAATGGTGGAGCAGGAGGAACGCTCTGTATCAGCAGATGACAGCAGATCATCTGGCTGTGATTGAGATGAGTGTGCCATCCACTCCACTACCTCATCCACTTTCTCCTCCACTACAATTTTGCGCCTTGGTGGGTTAGCCTGGTGGAACACTGGCCAACTAATGCGAATTCTACAAGTAGAAGCTCTGGCTACAAGCCCTTTGGCACTGCTGCCCTGTGCCACCTTCTCCTTTTTTTGGAGCTCGAGGTCTGGCTGGAACCCTTTTGCTTTTCCATGCCAGACATTTTTCACTTGACTGTGGCCCTGCAGCTGGTCTTTGTCTCTTTCCCTGTCTGTCTCCCTATCTCTCTCCCTGTCTCTCTCCCTGCTTTTTGCCGCACGAATAACGAACAGTAAAAGTTTGCTAATTAACTGAATATGTACGCATCAGCGTATAAAGTAACTTATACGTAACATTAGCGTACAATTTATTGGACAAGTACGTAGCGAATGCGTAGAAAGCTTTAAGAACATTTTCGAATCTAACAAAGCGAATATCAAAAAATCCGGATTCGCTTTGCAGCGGAAAATTTCCAAGATTCGTATCGAATCTACGAAGTGGCAAATAGATTCGCTCATCTCTAGTCATTAAGATATTTTATTCTTTAGACTCTACTCTTTAGACAAGTGTACTTACAATTTGTTGTTGACTGCTTTTTTCAGTAAGTATCAAATACATTCAACAATGTTAACCCTTTTGTTACCGGTGCCATACAAGTACAGCATCTAAAGGGTGAAAAGCTCACACTTCCGGGCTTCTTATCGGCATCCTCTGTGGCCAAAGAAGATGCCAGTAATTAATTTCAATATGCTTGATCTCACTGAAAAGATCCAGGGTATTGAAGCTGGTGGCAGGCCAAAATAAGAACGTAGCAATTCTCAGTAATAAATGGATTTAAAAAATACGTGATTGTTCAGATTTTTTTTTAATTTTATTTCATATGCTCAAATACTAGCTTCAAAATCATAACAATAAAGGAAAAAAAATTAAATATATAAAAAATATAAAAGTTTAAATCACCCACCCATTCCGTATAATAAAAAAATACAAAATAACAAAAATATAAACATCATTGGTGTCACTGCGACTGAAAATGCCCGTACTATTAAAATCTAAAAATATTTTCCTTTACGGCGAATGGCGTAACGGAAAAAAGGATCAAAATTAGAGATGAGCGAATATATTTGCCGCTTCGCAGATTCGTATCGAATCTTACAAATTTTCTACTCCGAAGTGAATCCGGATTTTTTCGGATTCGCTTCATATTATTCATAAATTTTCGTAAATTTTTGAACGCTAACGCTACGTACGATACGTACGCATTCTTCGTGAAGCGGGAAAATGACCATACGCCCCCTCAAGAGCGGGAAAAACCAGCCCGGCCCACCGGGAACTAACTATTGGCATGTATAGGGAGTGAAGACTCCTCCCTCATTACTCCTCCCTCCTCTGAACCAGTTTAGACCAGCGCTGAACAATGAACAGTACAGCAAGCATGGCTAAAGAACTGCGTCCGAAGTGGAGTGAAATGGTCTTTGGGGACGAATTCCCCAAACCACCGCCTACTCCAGGCATCAAGTTGTCACAACTGTGCAAGAGAGAATCACCAGCTTCAGTGTCCATATTCTCCTTGCCGGCTGGTAAGGTGGCTGGTGCGGCGGAGGTGGCTGGAGCGTCCACTTCGCCGCCCAGGAGGAGATCAACAGCACCTTCCATAAGGCAGAACCCGATTGTGCCAGCATCGGTGACGGCCCACGCCCAGACCTTCTGGGACTACAAGAATGCGGTGGAGGACTGGGTCATCCAGGTACTGGACAACAATAGGCAAGGAGATCCTACATTGGAGCGCCGAAAGGGAACTGTCCTGTGGTTTTCGGTGGAGCAAGGCTCTGGCTTCCTGGCGGACGACAAGGAGTACTTTGTGGGCCGCAGGTCAGTTAAACGGCCGTACCTGCCCAAACCCCATCACAGCCTGTACGTGGGGGATCAGGTGGAGTACACCCCCATGGCATCCCTGAAAGGCCCCTTCGCTATCGGGGTTACCCTACTATCTAAGCCCCTGGTCCCAACATCCCCACCTGAAGTTTGGCCAGAGGAACCACCAGGCGAAGCACCAATGTGCTGCCTTCAGGAGTCACCAGATGGCACCCTTCACTTCAGGGAGAACCCCCAACCACAGCGGAGCCTCTGATACCTGGACTGCCACTACCCCCACCATCACAGTCCTTTCAGCTGGGTCAGCTGACAACATCATCATTTACATTCCAATCCACGGTGATCCACCAGTACTAGAGATGAGCGAATCTATTCGCCGCTTTGTAGATTCGATACGAATCTTGGAAATTTTCTGCTGCAAAGTGAATCCGAATTTTTTGGAGATTCGCTCTGTTAGATTAGAAAATGTTCTTAATGCTTTCTACGCATTCGTTACGTACTTGTCTGATAAATTGTACGCTAATGCTACATATATACTCACCGGCCACTTTATTAGGTACACCATGCTAGTAACGGGTTGGACCCCCTTTTGCCTTCAGAACTGCCTCAATTCTTCGTGGCATAGATTCAACAAGGTGCTGGAAGCATTCCTCAGAGATTTTGGTCCATATTGACATGATGGCATCACACAGTTGCCGCAGATTTGTCGGCTGCACATCCATGATGCGAATCTCCCGTTCCACCACATCCCAAAGATGCTCTATTGGATTGAGATCTGGTGACTGTGGAGGCCATTTGAGTATAGTGAACTCATTGTCATGTTCAAGAAACCAGTCTGAGATGATTCCAGCTTTATGACATGGCGCATTATCCTGCTGAAAGTAGCCATCAGATGTTGGGTACATTGTGGTCATAAAGGGATGGACATGGTCAGCAACAATACTCAGGTAGGCTGTGGCGTTGCAACGATGCTCAATTGGTACCAAGGGGCCCAAAGAGTGCCAAGAAAATATTCCCCACACCATGACACCACCACCACCAGCTTGAACCGTTGATACAAGGCAGGATGGATCCATGCTTTCATGTTGTTGACGCCAAATTCTGACCCTACCATCCGAATGTCGCAGCAGAAAATCGAGACTCATCAGACCAGGCAACGTTTTTCCAATCTTCTACTGTCCAATTTCGATGAGCTTGTGCAAATTGTAGCCTCAGTTTTCCTGTTCTTAGCTGAAAGGAGTGGCACCCGGTGTGGTCTTCTGCTGCTGTAGCCAATCTGCCTCAAAGTTCGACGTACTGTGCGTTCAGAGATGCTCTTCTGCCTACCTTGGTTGTAACGGGTGGCAATTTGAGTCACTGTTGCCTTTCTATCAGCTCGAACCAGTCTGCCCATTCTCCTCTGACCTCTGGCATCAACAAGGCATTTCCGCCCACAGAACTGCCGCTCACTGGATGTTTTTTCTTTTTCAGACCATTCTCTGTAAACCCTAGAGATGGTTGTGCGTGAAAATCCCAGTAGATCAGCAGTTTCTGAAATACTCAGACCAGCCCTTCTGGCACCAACAACCATGCCACGTTCAAAGGCACTCAAATCACCTTTCTTCCCCATACTGATGCTCGGTTTGAACTGCAGGAGATTGTCTTGACCATGTCTACATGCCTAAATGCACTGAGTTGCCGCCATGTGATTGGCTGATTAGAAATTAAGTGTTAACGAGCAGTTGGACAGGTGTACCTAATAAAGTGGCCGGTGAGTGTAATTTACTCTATACGCTGTTGCGTACAAATTCAATTAATTAGCTAACTTTTTTCTGTTCGTTATTCGTTCGGCTAAAGCCCGGGAAGAAAGCGGTCACCTGACCTAGTGGGCAGGGCTTGCTCTGATTTGCTCAGGCTCGGTAAGCCAGTGACGCATCAGTTGTGCTGCGACTGCTGAGACGAGTAGAAGCACTGTGTGTGTATTTCTGAGAGACTGAGACCTGTTTTGTTAAAATTGGGGTTTAATTGTTCTGGGAATCCATATTACACATATCAGGGATACTGCAGGGCAAGTGCAGGGCCAGTACAGGGCTAGTAATTAATCAGGCAGGGAGAGAGACAGGGAGAGAGATAGGGAGAGAGACAGGGAGAGAGACAAAGACCAGCTGCAGGGCCACAGTCAAGTGAAAAATGTCTGGAATGGATAAGCAAATGGGGTCCAGTTCCAGCCAGACCTTGAGCTTTAAAAAAAAAAAGTGACACAGGGCAGCAGTGCTAAAGGACCTGTAGCCGGAGCTTCTACTTGTAGATTTCGCAATAGTTGGTCAGTGTTCCACCAGGCTAACCCACCAAGGCACAAAATTGTAGTGGAGGAGAAAGTGGATGAGGTAGTGGAGTGGATGGCACGCTCTTCTCAGTCACAGCCGGATGATCTGCTGTCATCTGCTGATACAGTATCCATATGTAGCCAGGGGTCAGACTCAGAGCGTTCCTCCTGCTCCACCATTCTGCTCCAGCAAAGCCCGTCATTTTCGTACGCAATTTGTACCCTCATGTGTACTTGTTCACAGAAGTTGCGTACCTTTTAAAACTGAAAGTTCGTTATTAGTGCGCGAATGTTTGCAAAACACCACATAATAACGTATGATTTGTACGCAGATTCGCCGAATAGATTTGTAGAATATACGAATCTTATTAAAAGTTCTACGAATATTCGGCAAAGCGAATTTTGGATGATTCGCTCATCTGTAACCAGTACCAACTACCGTGGAAGATGAAGCCAGTAGCAGACACGGAAGCTGGGGCTTCTTCCCTGGGTGCAACTATGCCTCCACCGCTGCAGCCAGAAGTCCTTACCCCTACTGTCCCGGCAGGAGGATCTGGAAAAGTGCAAGTGGCAGCAGCGCTCGGCAGCGTGACCACCACCCAGACCCGGTCAAGTCCGAATTCCGGAAGAAGAGGGAAGTGGAGTTCCACCACGGCAGCGAGCTTGGCCTACAGGAGGCAGGAGCATCCTCTCATGTCATTCAGTAGCAGCTCAAGCGAGGAGGACTTCAGGTCCCTCATCTGAGGAACCCAACTACTGGCTGGTTTAAAGGACACTTCAAGAGGACCTATGGGAGCCACACAATAGACTGCACCTGACGGGTGAGAACTAGTTGGCACTTGTTTTTAGTTTATGTTTTTATTTCCCCCATTTGACTCTCACCCAGATGGTCATGGCTTGTCAGGACTCCCCCCATTCTGCACAAAATTCTCAGTTGCGCCTAAGCGCACCTATTTTCCTTCCCCCCCCCTTCTCAGGTTATTTGGAAGCCCACTTTGCAAAAAGGGTTCTCTATTTGCTGCTATTTTATATTATCCATGTGGATTGCACGTTACCTGTTTGGATTACAAAATTACCTCACATGGATTACAATTGCATTTTGGACTGTGTTCCAGTGTTTTATTATCAAGCAGCCATGACTCGAGGAGAGACTCAAACGTATATCTGAGCCTTTTATGCTTGCAAATGTGAAATTGCACTAAAATGTTGCATAATTTTCTTTGCTGTATTTCAGCAATAATGTTTTTACAGGTTCAGCAACGTTCAAGCACTTTAGCCCATTGTGTGTATTCTTTTTCAGGTACTGCAATGTGTCCTATATTAATGCACTTATTGTATGGTGTTTTTTAGTGAATTATGCACTTAGCCAGATAGCTAGCACCTTACTTTTCTAGCTCATATGGACTGCCTCTAAAGACTGTACACTGCGGTCTAGCCTCATGTGTATGACGCAATCGTGAGTCAATAGTATGCTAAGGATTAGTACACACTTTGTACGCTAATGCTTACGTATTGCGTACTTTTAACAACGCTGACTGTATGTTCGTAATTTGTGTAGGAATGTTCGCAAAACAACGATTATTTTTGAACAAAAATTCGACCGAATAAATTCGTATTAGGAACGAATCTTGTCATAAATTCGTCGAACATTCGCCAAAGCGAATTTTGGATGATTCGCTCATCTCTAGTCAAAATGGACAATTTGCCATTTTTCATTGCTTCTCTTGAAAAAAATTAATAAAATGTGATGAAAAAGTCACACTCCAAGATGGTATCAATAAAAACTACAGATTGTCTCGCGAAAAATGAGTCCTCAGACAGTTCAGTTTATATAACTATAAAAAGTTATAATATAAAAATTTATAACTATAAAAGTCAGAATATGGTCTTTTTAAAAAAATTCTCAAAGTTTACATTTAGTTTTACACTATTTCGATATAAAAAACCTATACATATGCGGTATTGTTGTAATTGTACTGACCCCAAAGAATGAAGGGCACAGGTTAGTTTTGCCACAAATGGAACGCTGTGGGAACAAAACTATAAAACAGTGGAGGAATTGCGTTTTTTTCCAATTTCATCACATTTTTTTTCTTGCTTTCCACTACATTGTAAGTCATATTAAATGGTGGCATTAGAAAGTACAACTTGTCCAGCAAAAAATAAGCCCTCATACAGCTATGTGATAAAAAATTTTTTAAAAAATTACGGTTCAAGGAAGATACGGAAGAAAAATGAAAACTCAAAAATGAAAAACCTCCGGTATCCTAAGGGTTAAAGGGCATCTGTCAGCAGATTTACACCTATGAAACTGGCTGACCAGTTGCATGTGCACTTGGCAGCTGAAGACATCTATGTTGGTCCCATGTTCATATGTGCCATCATTGGTGAGAAAAATTATGTTTAAATATATGCAAATGAGCCTCTAGGAGCAACTGGTGGAGTTGCTGTTACACCTAGGGGCTCTGCTTGCTCTGGAATTGCTGCACACTCTCCACTTTCATTGACTTTAGGAGAAGTCAGGACCAGTTATGATCACGTTTACAGCGCCTGTTCTATTCAGAAGAGTGCAGAGGGCATAGTCGTTACAGAGAGAGCTGAGTCTCTAGGTGTAATGACAACACCCCCGTTGCTTTGCCTCCTCCCATCCCGCTCTTACATAGACACAGAACTAGCAGCAGCAAGTGTTTGAAGTTATGAAACATTACATACACCCATGGCATTGAGGCCTATAGGTAACGGGATGTAGCTCATTGGTCTTTTCTAGAGATGAGCGAGTAGTGTTCGATCGAGCCGGTATTCGATCGAATACTACGCTATTCGGCATACTCGATTTCAATCGAGTATAACGGCGATGGCGCACTTAGAATTCGTTTCCCCTCCCACCTTCCCTGGCGCTCTTTTTCCACCAATCACCATGCGGGGGGGTATGACAGGCCCGCGGAGCATGCTGG
>ONZH01028572.1:0-18687 GCA_900303285.1 Rhinella marina
GTCAGACTGAACGTCTTAACCAATCAGTTGAGCAATATCTCAGATGTTATGTTTCTGATAACCAGCATGTGTGGGCCAGATTCCTGTCTCTGGCTGAGTTTGCAATTAATAATCGTGTTAATTCATCCTCTGGGATGTCGCCGTTTTTCTGCAATATGGGTTTTCATCCACGCTTTAGCTCCTTTTCCCCATCTGTGTCGGTTGTCCCAGAGGTCAATGATTTTTCTCAAGAACTGTGCACAGTTTGGGCACAGGTTCAGTCGAACCTGGAAAAGGCCCAAGGAGTTCAAAAAGCTAAGGCTGATAGAAAACGTTCTAAGGGTGTGAATTTTAAGGTTGGGGATAAGGTATGGCTATCGACTAAAAATCTCAACATGAGGGTACCATCCTACAAGTTTGCACCTCGCTTCATTGGTCCTTACAGGATCACCAAGGTGATCAATCCGGTTTCATTTAGGTTATGTTTACCCGACTCCCTTCGTGTTCATAATGTTTTTCATGTGTCTTTGCTCAAACGTTATGTTGCTCCCGTTGGTCTTGAGGAACAGTCTCCGCCTCCGGTTGAGGTAGCAGGACAAATGGAGCATGAGATTGCCAGAATTGTGGATGTGAGAAGGGTCCGGAATTCCTTCCAGTACCTCGTACATTGGAAGGGGTTCGGTCCTGAGGACAGGTCTTGGGTACCGTTGACCAGGATGCATGCAGACTCGCTCATCCGAAAGTTCCATCTGCAGCATCCGATAAGCCTGCTCCCGCTGGTAAGGGTCCGGTGGCCCCTCGTGAAGGAGGGGGTACTGTCACGCGAGGTCGGCGTCGCGCTCCCTCTGCACAACATCGCCGGACCTCTCCGCCCCCCTAGAGACGAGCAATAGGGAATTGAAGTGCTGGTCTTGTCAGCCAGCACTTCATGTGTTAATTCTCTGTTTGGGTTTAGCCATGTGGTGCTGATCACACCACATGGCTACTTTACATATTGTTTTGACAGCTTGCTCCGCCTCAGGTCATGTGATGCTGGCCACATCACATGATCCTGGGCGGGCTATTTAAAGATGGCAACTGCCTTACTCATTGCCTGTGATTAGTTTATACCTTTGATCAGTGCTTGTGCGACCTTGTGTTTTGGATTTGCTATTTGGACTCTGACTTTGGACTTGGACCTCTCTTCTCTTGACCCCTGGTATTTACGCTATCTCCTGTGTTTGACCCGGCTTGCTGACTACTCTATCTTTGTGTTTGTTCCGTCTGTGTTTTGTCTCTCCCTGTGTTCCCTTTCCCTCCCTCTGCACTTACCCAGTATAGGGAACGTCTTCGTGGTTGTCCGTGGCCGCCTAGGGCCGTTTGAGGCAAGTAGGTAGGGAAAGAAGGGGGGTTTCAAGTACAGGGCACACCTTCCCTTGTCTCCCCCGTGACACAAGCCTTCTGCAAGATCATTAATAAATATATTGATTTACCACAGTCAGGTCTAGAACTGACCTCCTAACAGAAACTGATTAATTTAGTTTGACATGATCAATCCCTCATAAAGGCATGCTGATGGTGTTATTTGCTTATTTTCATTGTGGTACTCCAAGATAGCATCTCTTAGACAACCTTCAAACAGTTTACCCATGACAGATGTTAAACTTACTGGCCTATAGTTTCCGGGGTCTGTTTTGACCCTTTTTTAAATTTTGTCACCACATTTGCTAAGCGTCAATCCTGTGGTCCATAAATATCAGAAATAAGGGTTTGTCTATGACATTACTTAATTGTCTTAGGAAATGGGGGTGTATGCCATCTGGTCCCCGTGAGTTCTCTAAGGTATGTACTTCTCACAATCAGAGTTTAGGACGCTTTTAAAAATATCCCATTTTATGGCTGCATTTTTTTTTAGAACATTGTTCCAGTTAGTGAGGCCAATAGCTTTTTTGAGGTTTGATATTTTTGTGTCTCCCTAAGGCCTCTTTCACACTGGCTCCGATCCGCATTTTTCACATAAAAAATGCAGACCCATTCATTTCTATGGGTCCGCAAAAAATACTGACAGCACACTGTATGCTGTCCGCATCCGTATGTCCGTTCCGTAGCCTGCCAAAAAAATAGAACATGTCCTATTCTTGTCCATTTTGCGGACAAGGATAGGCATTGTTACAATGGATCCGCAAAAAAAACGGATGCCATACCGACGGCATCCGTTTTTTTTCGCGTGATCCGCAATTTGGAGGGCCGCAAAACACAACATTCGTGTGAAACTAGCCTAAAGAATCACCCTTTTGAATGACAATTGGAGGTTATTATTTTATGGTCACTATTTCCCAGATGTCTCTCATTATATTTTTTTCTGTATTTGATTAATATGGATTGATAAAAAAAAATATTTAAAGGAAATATTTATACTGTAATACTGTATACATTAAATGTAGAAAATCTAGTTTTTAGAAAAAAAAATGTGCAAATGGTCATCCTCTGCCACCAAAATATACCCTGATGGTGATGCAACAAAGTACACTTATCTGTACACTCATTGAGGGAAATTTATCAAACTGGTATAAAGGAAAACTGTTTTAGTTGTCCACAGCAACCAATCAGATTCCACCTTTCATTTTCCAAAGCAGCTCTTCATAAATTAGGTAGGGGAAACAAAATCTGACGTAAAATGCAAATATTTGTATATGACCCCCCCCACTGACTTTTTGTACAATTTTTTTCAATTTTAACTACAGTATCAAGCCAAACCTGTTAAAGGTAGCTTTATGTCAATGTTATGCAATACATTCCAGAACTCTAAGGGTTACATAACATCGTAAATCAATATAATGCTATGCGACCCCGTCAGCGCTAGGTCAGTACTGGAGCACCCGCAGACCAACGCTGCAAATTCTATTTTTTTGTGGTGTGGATGGATCAAGTACCCATTCAAGTTGAATGGTTCTGCATCTGTCAGCGCCAGCCACATGGACAGTACCTGAGTATTGGGGACCGCAATTTGCGGTCCCCAATGCACAGAACGAGTGGCACATGTTTATGTGCATGAGCCCTAAGGGTAACGCCACACTATCAGGTTTCCTGATGCAGTTAAGGAAGCCAAAACTAAGGAAATGAATTCCAAAAAGAGAATTCAGAAGTCATATCTGTCCTTTAGACCTCATGCACACGAACGTGTCCATTTTGCCATCAGCAAATTGTGGATCCACAAAACACAGATACCGGCTGTGTGCATTCTGCATTTTGAGGATCCACATGTCCTCCCCTTTGTTAGAAATGCCTATTCTTGTCTGGAAAATGGACAAGAATAGGACATTTTTCTTTTTTTTTTTTTTTGCGGGCCCTCAGAACAGACATACGGATGCGGACAGCACACGGTCCTATTGAAATGAATGGGTCTGCATCCGACCTGCAAAAAATGCGGACCAAAACTATGATTGTGTGCATGAGGCCTTAAACTTTCTCTCCTGTTATTATCCACTACTAATTTTGGTTTCCAACACTGCATCAGGAAACCTGACCGTGTGGCCATAGGCTAAGGGTCCCTACACAAATTAGTATGATGATTTTCCACTATGAAAAAAGCCATACAAAGGTTGACTTGTGGAACTACGTAACTGTTTGTCTTTTTTTTCCATACCATGTTCTGTTTTTCTGGCATTTCTTAATGGCACGTTTCAACATGCGGAATTTAAAAAAAATTTGTGTCCTGCGTATCATACTTAACGTCTGGACCTGGCATTTTTACTTCAAAAAAACACACGAAAAACCACAGGTGCAAAAAAAAGCACTAAAACTGCAAAAGTACAGAGAAATGCGTGTTGAGGTGGCACGCCATCGCCATCTTTCAACTGGTGTCTGTTACATCATATGTACTTTTTAGGCGTTTAGTTGCAAAATGGGACAGCTAGCAGGTTTTCTACTGCAGATAAATTAGAATCCAAACACAGCAAATACCTCATACATAAATAATCATATAGGCATGTTAACTAATCGAAACTAAACCTACAAACTTCGCTCACAAAGAGCACAAGAAACTACACGCCATACATATTATATTAAAAATATCAAAAATGTATTACATAATGATTTCATCACAGATATAAAGGGACATAACATATGGGACAAAACATCAGACCCAAAATACTGGAGCTGAGCCAAGCCACTGGCCATTAGTGCCGATACCCCCAAAAAAGATGTAAAACATGTCCAATACAAGGCAGCAGAAAGAAAGAGGATAATAAATAGTTATTCTCTCTCTAAAGGAGTTTGAATATAATCCCACTCCTTAGATGCAACCATACATAGTAATGAATAATAAGAGGACACCATCCACCTCTCAACTCAACATATGCTACATGTTTTACAGATAGTACCACATCACAAACCAACCACCTATGGACATGATCAGGGGTAACAAAGCACCAGGGTCAGGAAACACCTTAATGCGCGTTTCACCTGCACTGATTCGTCAGGAGGTTGAATTCATTACTAAAAGTCTGCCCTTATAAACACCCACAGGCGTCAATCAAATTGATAATAATCACTAGCAGGTGTAACTTAGTGCATACCGCCTGATGATGCATGCCACGCCAGTGCAGGATCGCCATTCTTAGCAGAGGGTGGGGTGGAACGCATGCCATGCGTTCCAGTCCGCCCACCAAGGAGGCTGTACAGCGGCCCTGCACGACATGACATGCAGCGCATCCAGGTGATGCACTCCACCAGCCACATAATTGCACGCCTCCATGGTTGCTTAGGAACCAAATCAAACAATCACATATCTATTGTTCCTATTTAATACCAAATGCTAAAATGGATCGATTTATACTATTAACTAATTCTTAAAGAATTCTTTAAGAAGAACAGGAGACTGTACAGCGGCCCTGCACGACGTGACACACAGCGCATCCAGGCGATGTGCTCCACCAGCCACATAATTGATGCCTGTGGGTGTTTATAAGGGCAGACTTTTAGTAATGAATTAAACCTCCTGACGAAGCAGTGTAGGCGAAACGAGTGTCAAGGTGTTTCCTGACCCTGGTGCTTTGTTACCCCTGATCGTGTCCATAGGTGGGTGGTTTGTGATGTGGTACTATCTGTAAAACATGTAGCATATGCTAAGTTGAGAGGTGGATAGTGTCCTCTTATTATTCATTACTATGTATGGTTGCCTCTAAGGAGTGGGATTATATTCAAACTTCTTTAGAGAGAGAATAACAAATATTAAATAGGAACAATAGATATGTGATTGTTTGATTTGGTTCCTAAGCAACCATGGAGGCGTGCAATTATGTGGCTGGTGGAGTGCATCACCTGGATGCGCTGCGTGTCATGTCGTGCAGGGCCGCTGTACAGCCTCCTTGGTGGGCGGACTGGAACGCGTTCCACCCCACCCTCTGCTAAGAATGGCGATCCTGCACTGGCGTGGCATGCATCATCGGGCGGTATGCACTAAGTTACACCTGCTAGTGATTATTATCAATTTGATTGACGCCTGTGGGTGTTTATAAGGGCAGACTTTTAGTAATGAATTCAACCTCCTGACGAATCAGTGCAGGTGAAACGCGTATCAAGGTGTTTCCTGACCCTGGTGCTTTGTTACCCCTGATCATGTCCATAGGTGGTTGGTTTGTGATGTGGTACTATCTGTAAAACATGTAGCATATGTTGAGTTGAGAGGTGGATGGTGTCCTCTTATTATTCATTACTATGTATGGTTGCATCTAAGGAGTGGGATTATATTCAAACTCCTTTAGAGAGAGAATAACTATTTATTATCCTCTTTCTTTCTGCTGCCTTGTATTGGACATGTTTTAAATCTTTTTCGGGGGTATCGGCACTAATGGCCAGTGGCTTGGCTCAGCTCCAGTATTTTGGGTCTGATGTTTTGTCCCATATGTTATGTCCCTTTATATCTGTGATGAAATCTTTATGTAATACATTTTTGATATCTTTAATATAATATGTATGGCGTGTAGTTTCTTGTGCTCTTTGTGAGCGAAGTTTGTAGGTTTAGTTTCTACTGCAGATAGTCTAAGCATATGTGGGATGTTAGGGATGATATGATGTTAGGGATGAGCATTGTTTCCCATCCATAGAGAATTACAATTATTTATATTTCCTAGCTAGGGCAAAGTGCAATTTTGTTATATCTTCATTGTTGCTAAGGATAATATTCCATAGATGAACAGATGGTTGATGGTGCGTCATATTGGATTCTACCACTATTATGAAATTCAAACCGTGTAATTTTTATTTGATTATAACAAACTTTGGTAATGTATTAAAAAGGAACTGTATCACACTCTATAGTTTTGCTTTGTTTTTAGTACAAAAGTACTGAAAAAATGTCACCAAAAGCCCCTAGGGGTCATTTGTCAAAGACCGGCATTTTACTAGTCTTTGATATCCCCAGTGCATGCCTCTTCATAACTTAGGCGCATCCTCTGGCAGTTAGTGTGCCCAGTTTGAAAGCTACACCAGTCTTTGACTTGGGTAGTTTTCAATCGTCATTTATGCTTCTTTCCAGGTGTAAATGTTAGTGAATTTGCTGGGGCCAATAGCCCCTCCCCAGCCCCAGCCGTTTACCAATGACGAGGGCAGTGTAAAAAGGAAGTGTGTGTCGCATGGGCCTTTAAAACGCAAAATGGGGTCTTGCACCTCTTAAACACCAAAAACTGTTAGTAAATGAACACCTATGTGTGAACCCACACACAACTTAGTGCAATCCTGTGGACTGCTGCTGTCGTTCTATAGTTAAAACCAATCTTGTGGTACTACATAAAAGTCTAGCGGGGAGATTTACCAAAACTGTGTAAAGGGTAACTGGCTCAGTTGCCATGGTAACCTATCAGATTCCACCTTTCATTTTTCAGAGCTCCTTTAGAAAATGAAAGCTGGAATCTGATTATTTGCTATGGGCACCTAAGCCAGTTCTACTTTTCACCAATTTTGATAAATCTCCCCCAGTGGAATCTGTTCAGCTGTCTTTGGGGTTATTCACACAGCAATGTCTGCAAATGAATAACGAACATAAAAAATAGAACAGTATTTTAACCATTTTCACGGACTGACAACCCCCATACAATTGAAACAGACTATTTTTAACGTCCACATCAGCTAAAAAAAATGTTTTAACAACTTTTTTTTTCAGTGTCATGTGAATGTAATGTAAAAGAGCAGAACAATGGAAATAACCAGTGGTGATGTAAACATGACCTGGTGGCTGAATGTTCGTTCAGATGACATCTATCTCTTCTGACCTGTCATGCTCATACACTCTTATGACAGACCAATCTCCCTTAACATTTACCATTGTGGGAGAGACGGGAGCTCCCCTCCACACACACGAAATGGTTGGTTTTGGTCGACAGTTATCTAATGTGGCCAACTTTGACAAGGCACTTATAAAGTTATTTTAACATTTCTATATCCTGCAGACTGGTAGCGCTGCTACTGATCTTGTAAACCTCGTTATAATGTTCATTCACCACAAAAAGCCTCAAAAGCAATTAAGTAAGGGCAATTTAAAACACATAAAGCCCACAAATAGTCTCCCAATCGGCAAGTGGGTAGACATAAAACATTGCCCACACAAAGAGAAAATGTAAAATCGCATCTAGTTTATTAAATACACAAAAAATACTGACAAAAAATAATCATACAATAATGCAGGAGAATAGCCATATACGGGTATAATAACCTCAATTAGTTATGTGGAACCACGGGTCCCCCCACATATCATCCATAACCACCATACAAACATAGTTAGTATAAATGTCTGAATAGGGTCTAATTAATAAATAAATAATCAGTAAGCCCACAAAATAATAATAGGCGCGTTATTTCATGAAATAGCGCGCTTATTGATTATGCAGAGGATGGGAGTGGCAGTGGCCCTGATGACATGTTGTGTTAAGGTGTGCTCCCTCATGCCATCACTCCCTTGGGTTCAGTGCAGTGAAAAGGTGTAAAAGGATCAGGCAGACGTAGAAGAACAGCAAACGCTTTACTGAGTGCAAAGGAGGAATTACAGTGCAAGCTCTATCCTGAGATGATGAGGTATGGTGGCAGGCAAGATGGCTCTCTAAAGTTGTCCTCTCTCCTGATTTCCCTTGGCAATAGGCAGGTACTTGTGGCTTTAGAAGTCCACTTGCAAACTGCAGGCTTTTAAGTGTGCCTGTCCTGAACTGTGGTGATGGGTGTCTTAACTTGTTTTCCCTTCACCTTGCAGCAGAGACTGTATAGCTGTAGTGCCAATCACTGTGATGTCTGTAAATGCTGTAACTTGCAGGTCTTCTGGTGGCCTGGGATTCTGCCTGTCCCTGGAGTAGTGGTCCTCACAGACAAGCTGTAACTTCAGTCCCAAGGCCTATAGAACCGAAGCAGATGGATGTGCTCCCTCACTCCATGCTTGCTAAGCTAAATCTCCCCTGGAACTCTCTAGAACACCACCTTCTGGCAGGAACTAAGACCAGCCCATTCCTACCAAGAGGGGAGGAATGGAACGGTAATTTCAATTCCTTATGCCAACCATACTTTATCATTACAGAAGCATATGACAGATACACAAAACATAATATGATGTTACAATGTATAATGAACAATTGCAGATACCCTGTCTGGGGTATTGCACAAACTGGCGCAATTAGGCATATCTACTACTACCCAGATATAGACTGGAAAACTGAAAACTGTATATCTCATAAAGGAAACAGGTTCTTGGAAATAACTAAAGACAATTACCTTTCCCAACTGGTCCAGGACCCGACTAGAGGGACGGCCATACTGGACTTAGTATTAAGTTGGGGGACACCTGGGAAACAGTGACCATAATATAATAACCTTCCAATTGTCATTCAAAAGAGCGTTTCTTCAGGGAGGAAGAAAAATACCTAACTTCAAAAAAACTAAATTTAGCCAACTAAGAGAGGCCATAGGCCTAACTAACTGGGACAAAGTCCTCAAAAATAAAAATACAGCCACAAAATTGGACATTTTTAAAAGCATCCTAATATCTAATTGTGAGAGGTACATACCTTATGGGAATAAAAGGTTAAGGAACAAGAAAAAACCAATGTGGATAAACAGAACTGTAAAGAAAGCAATAAATGACAAACAGAAAGCATTTAAATCACTAAAACAGGAGGGGAGCGAGGAAGCATTGAAAAACTACAAGGAAAAAAATAGAATATGTAAAAGACAAATAAAAACAGCCAAACTAGAGACCGAGAGATTAATCGCCAAAGAAAGTAAAACTAACCCTAAAATGTTCTTTAATTATATAAATGGTAAAAAGTATAAACCTGAAGGTGTCGGCCCCTTACAGAGTAATGAGGGGGGAGTTGCAGAGAGCAATGAGGAGAAAGCAAAGCTACTAAATATCTTTTTCTCCACTGTATTCACTGAGGAAAATAAACCGTCAGATGAAATGCAGAATATAAAAGTAAATTCCCCATTAAAAGTGCCCTGTCTGACCCAGGAAGAAGTAGAGCTGCGTCTTAAAAAGATTAAAATAGACAAATCGCCAGGACCGGATAGCATACACCCCCGTATCCTAAGAGAATTAAGTAATGTCATCGCCAGACCATTATTTCTGATATTTAAGGACTCTATACTGACAGGGAGTGTTCCACAGGATTGGCGCATAGCAAATGTAGTGCCAATATTCAAAAAGGGTCCAAAAACAGAGCCTGGGAACTATAGGCCGGTAAATTTAACATCTGTTGTGGGTAAACTGTTTGAGGGTTTTCTAAGAGATGCTATCTTGGAGTACCTCAATAAAAATAAGCAAATTACTCCATATCAGCATGGCTTCATGAGGGATCGGTCATGTCAAACCAATTTAATCAGTTTCTATGAGGAGGTAAGTTCTAGACTGGACCGCAGCGAATCAATGGATGTCGTATATCTGGACTTCTCCAAAGCATTTGACACTGTACCACATAAAAGGTTAGTATATAAGATGAGAATGCTTGGCCTGGGAGAAAATGTCTGTATGTGGGTAAGTAACTGGCTCAGTGATAGAAAACAGAGGGTGGTTATTAATGGTACATACTCAGATTGGTTCACTGTAACTAGTGGGGTACCACAGGGGTCAGTATTGGGCCCTATTCTCTTCAATATATTTATTAATGATCTTGTAGAAGGCTTGCACAGTAAAATATCAATTTTTGCAGATGACACTAAACTGTGTAAAGTAATTAACACAGAAGAGGACAGTACACTGCTACAGATGGATCTGGATAGACTGGAGGCTTGGGCAGAGAAGTGGCAGATGAGGTTTAACACTGACAAATGTAAAGTTATGCATATGGGAAGGAATAATGCAAGTCACCAGTACATACTGAATGGTAAAATATTGGGTAACTCTGACATAGAAAAGGACCTAGGAATTTTAGTGAACAGAAATCTAAGCTGCAGAAACCAGTGTCAGACAGCTGCTGCCAAGGCCAATAAGATAATGGGTTGCATCAAAAGAGGCATAGATGCCCGTGATGAGAACATAGTCCTGCCACTTTACAAATCACTAGTCAGACCACACATGGAGTACTGTGTACAGTTCTGGGCTCCTGTGAACAAGGCAGACATAGCAGAGCTGGAGAGGGTTCAGAGGAGGGCAACTAAAGTAATAACTGGAATGGGTGGACTACAGTACCCAGAAAGATTATCAAAATTAGGCTTATTCACTTTAGAAAAAAGACGACTGAGGGGAGATCTAATAACTATGTATAAATATATCAGAGGTCAGTACAGAGATCTCTCCCACGATCTATTTATCCCCAGGACTGTGACTGTGACGAGGGGCCATCCTCTGCGTCTGGAGGAAAGAAGGTTTGTACACAAACATAGAAGAGGATTCTTTACGGTAAGAGCAGTGAGACTATGGAACTCTCTGCCTGAGGAGGTGGTGATGGTAAGTTCACTAAAAGAGTTCAAGAGGGGCCTGGATGTATTTTTGGAGGGTTATAATATTACAGGTTATAGTTACTAGAGAGGGGTCGTTGATCCAGGGAGTAATTCTGATTGCCTGATTGGAGTCGGGAAGGATTTTTTTTCCCTAAAGTGGGGAAAACTGGCTTCTACCTCACAGGGTTTTTTTGCCTTCCTCTGGATCAACTTATAGGAAAACAGGCCGAACTGGATGGACAGATGTCTTTTTTCGGCCTTGTAAACTATGTTACTATGTTAGGGTTTCTACACTTTTTTAGAACATGCTCAGTAAGGGGGTAGAGCTTAGTGGAAAGGGGCAGAACCTCAAAGGAAAAAGATGGAACCTAAGAAACACCATTTTACATTAAAATGGTGCCACAATTCTGACATAAAAATCTCTCTCCATATAAGCCTTCCAATATTATGGTATACAGTGAGGAAAGTGTCTGTCCCTGCAATAGATTTATCATCCAGTCTGAACCCCTGTGATAAATCTGGTGCAGCTATAGACAGCCGGTGTAAGCTTATATCATCTCTAGGATTAGTAAATCTGGTCTAGTATCTTAAAAAAGGCATTTGCTTTGCCTCTGATAACTTGATGAATAGGTGCATATATATTAATATTTGCATACCATCATACTGTTTGTTGAATTTGGTGCAGCTACCAAAAACATTTCATTTGAACTTTTTCACAACACATTTCTGCATCTTGGATTAAACAGTTCCCAAATCCACAATGATTTTGAGAATTAAGAGGCTGTTACAAAGTGGAAGAGTCTAATCCAGGAAACAGTCAGAAGTCGCTGCATGGGCATAAAAATGTAGAAACGGCACACCTTTGCTGGACACAAGGACACTAGAGCCTACTAACTACTCCATTGGCTGGGGAAGATTAGGACATGCACACTAGCCGTTTATGAACTGGAGAGGGTGCACGGTTAGTAGGCCACAGCTTTAACCCTTTCATGCTGAAAGGTAGTTAAAACCTTCCTGCCCAGGCCATTTTTTGCTAATCTGACATGTGTCACTTCATGTGGTAATAACTTTGGAACGCTTTTACTTATCCAGGCCATTCTGAGATTGTTTTCTCGTCACATATTGTGCTTCACGATAGTAGTAAATTTGTGGCAAAATATTTCATTTTTATTTATAAAAAAATACCAAATTTAGCAAAAGTTTAGAAAAATTAGCAAATTTCCAAATTTTAATTTTTCTACTTTCAAAATACATAGTAATACCTCCAAAAATAGTTATTATTTTACATTCCCCATATGTCTACTTTATGTTGGCATCATTTTATAAATGTCATTTTACTTTTTTCAGACGTTAGAAGGCATAGAAGTTTGGAAGCATTTTTTGGAATTTTCAACAAAATTTCCAAAACCATTTTTTAAGCACCAATTCAGATATAAAGTGATTTTGAAGGGCTTAAGTAATGGAAACCACCCATAAATGACCCCATTTTAGAAACTACACCCCTCAAATTATAAAAAACTGATGTTACAAACTTTGTTAACCCCTGAGGTGTTCCACAAGAATTAAGGGAAAATAGAGGTGAAATTTCAAAATTTCACTTTTTTGGTAGATTATTCATGTTAATAATTTTTTTCTTGCAACACAGCAAGGGTTAACAGCAAACTAAACCTCAATATACATTACGCTGATTCTGCAGTTTACAGAAATACCCCATATGTGGTGGTAAACGTCTCTATGGGTTTGTGGCAGTGGTCAGAAGTAAAGGAGCGCCATACGGATTTTGGAGGCAGATTTTGCTAGAATGGTTTTTAGACACCATTTTGTAATTGAGAGACCCTGACGTACCCCTACAGTGGAAACCCTCAAAAAGTGACCCCATTTTGGAAACTACACCCTTCAAAGAATATATTAAGGGGGATACTGACCACTTTGACCCCCTAAGCGTTTTACGGAATTTGGAAACACTTGGCTGTGAAAATGAAAAGTTTAATTTCTTCCAATAAAATGTTGCTTTAACCCCAAATTTTTCATTTTCACAAGGGTTAACAGGAGAAAAGCACCCCATAAGTTTTTCCCCCATTTTCTCCTGAATACGGCAACACCCCATATGTGGTGGTAAACTGCTGTGGGGGCACATGGCAGGACTCAGAACAGAAGGAGCGCCATATAGATTTTGCAGAACAGATTTTGATGGATTGGTTTGCGGGAGCCATTGATTTTAATTTTTTTGAGTTATTGTCTTATGTGGGGGCTTATTTTTTGCGGGATGAGGTGATGTTTTCATTGGTACCATTTTGGGGTACATAAGACTTTTTTATTGCTTGGTATTACACTTTTTGTGAGTCAAGGTGGAAAAAAATAGCTGTTTTGGCATAGTTTTTTTAATTTTTTTTTTACAGCATTCACCTGAGGGCGCAAATCATTTGATATTTTTATAGAGCAGGTTGTTATGGACGTGGTGATACCCAAAATGTCTAACTTTTTTATTTTTGGAAAGTTTTACACATTAGATTTATTTTTGAACAGAATAAAATCTTCTTTTTGTGTTGCCAATTTCTGAGAGCCATATTTTTTTTATTTTTCAGGCGATTGTCTCATGTAGGGTATCATTTTTGCGGGATAAGATGACGGTTTGATTGGTACCATTTTGGGTTAAATACGCCTTTTTGATCGCCTGCTATTACACTTTTTGTGAGGCAAGAGGGAAAAAAATTGTTGTTTTGGCATAGTTTTTAAAAAAAATTTTTTGCAGCATTCACCTGGGAGGCCATCTCATGTAATATTTTTATAGAGCAGGTTGTTACGGACGTGGCGATACCCAATATGTCTAACTTTATTATTTTTGGAAAGTTTTACACATCAGATTTATTTTTGAACAGAATAAAATCTTTTTTTTGTGTTGCCATTTTCTGAGAGCCATATTTTTTTTATTTTTCGGGCGATTGTCTCAGGTAGGGTATCATTTTTGCGGGACAAGATGACGGTTTGATTGGTACCATTTTGGGTTAAATACGCCTTTTTGATCGCCTACTATTACACTTTTTGTGAGGCAAGAGGGAAAAAAATGGTTGTTTTGGCATAGTTTTTTTTTTTGCAGCAGCAGCAGCATTCACCTGGGAGGCCATCTCATGTAATATTTTTATAGAGCAGGTGGTTACGGACGTGGCGATACCCAATATGTCTAACTTTTTTATTTTTGGAAAGTTTTACACATTAGATTTATTTTTGAACAGAATAAAATCTTTTTTTTGTGTTGCCATTTTCTGAGAGCCATATTTTTTTTATTCTTCGGGCGATTGTCTCAGGTAGGGTATCATTTTTGCGGGACAAGATGGCGGTTTGATCGGTACCATTTTGGGTTAAATACGCCTTTTTGATCACCTGCTATTACACTTTTTGTGAGGGAAGGTGACCAAAAAATGGCTGTTTTAGCACTGTTTATTTATTTTTTTTTTTACTGCGTTCAACTGGCGGGGTGGATGATGTGATATTTTTATAGAGCCGGTCGATACGAACGCGGCGATACCTAATATGTATACTTTTCTTTTTTCCCCTTTTTTTTACAATTTTTTTTTACTTTATTTTGTTTTTTACTTTTATTTTTTTATTTTTTTCATGAAACTTTTATTTTTTGTATAACTTTATTTTTTTTACTTTTTTTCACTTTATTTATTTTTTTACACTTTTTGACTCAGACCCAGTTGGTTCTTGCAAGTCCAGTGGGTCTGAGGGCTGTATAACACACTGCAGTACACTGTATAGTGTACTGCAGTGTATTTTCATTCATAGTAAGCCTGTTCAGACTCCTGCCTTTAGCAGGAGCTTGATCAGGCTTAGCTATACCATGGCAAGCCAAACGGCTGTGAAAGCGTCTAGTTGCCATGGTAACCATCGGGACGCTGCCACAGCAGAGCAGCGTCCCGATGGAGGAGGGAGGGAGCTCCCTCCCTCTGTGATCCCATCAAGCATCGGGTTGCTGCCACGGCACAGCAGCGACCCGATGGGAGAGGTAGGGAGCTCCCTCCCTGTTAACCCCTTCAATACAGCGGTCCCTATGGACCGCGGCATGGAAGGGGTTAAACGGCTGACATTGGTGCCAGCACCGATGTCAGCAGTTTGAAGCAAGAGTATCAGCTGTATGCTGATACTCTGCTTGCAAACCGCTCGGCCATCCTGAACATCGGGGAAGGCAGCAGCAAGGAGGGACAGAGAGTGTAGGGAGAGAAGCAGGCTAGGCAGGGATAGAAAACGCACAGAAAAGACCCAAAAGCCATTTTAAGGGCTATTATATCTGGCACAAACTTTTATTTTTTTATATTTGAGTACTTTTAAGGTGTTGAAAATAGCGCTAGGTGGTCTACCATTAACGCCACAAGTGCTGCTGCAGCAAGGAGGAACATACACTGTAGGGAGAGAAGCACGCTAGGCAGGGATAGAAATTGCTCAGAAAAGACCCAAAAGCCCTTTTAAGGGCTATTATATCTGGCACAAACCTTTATTTACTTATATTTGAGGACTTTAACCCCTTCAACCCCGGGACTGTTTTCACCTTCCTGCCATGGCCATTTTTTGCTAATCTGACATGTGTCACTTCATGTGGTAATAACTTTGGAACGCTTTTACTTATCCAGGCCATTCTGAGATTGTTTTCTTGTCACATATTGTGCTTCATGACAGTAGTAAATTTGTGGCAAAATATTTCAATTTTATTTATTAAAAAAAATACCAAATTTAGCAAAATTTTTTAAAAATTTGCAAATTTCCATTTTTCTACTTTCAAAATACATAGTAATAACTCCAAAAATAGTTATTATTTTACATTCCCCATATGTCTACTTTATGTTGGCATCATTTTATAAATGTCATTTTACTTTTTTCGGGCCTTAGAAGGCATAGACGTTTAGAAGCAATTTTTAAAATTTTCAACAAAATTTCCAAAACCATTTTTTTAAGCACCAATTCAGATATAAAGTGATTTTGAGGGGTAAAAGTAATGAAAACCACCCATAAATGACCCCATTTTAGAAACTACACCCCTCAAATTTTAAAAACTGATGTTACAAAGTTTGTTAACCCTTGAGGTGTTCCACAAGAATTAAAGGAAAATGGGGGTGAAATTTCAAAATTTCACTTTTTTGGTAGATTATTCATGTTAATAATTTTTTTTTGCAACACAGCAAGGGTTAACAGCAAACTAAACCTCAATATACATTACTCTGATTCTGCAGTTTACAGAAATACCCCATATGTGGTGGTAAATGTCTCTATGGGTTTGTGGCAGTGGTCAGAAGGAAAGGAGCGCCATACGAATTTTGGAGGCAGATTTTGCTAGAATGGTTTTTAGCACCATTTTGTAATTGAGAGACGTACCCCTACAGTGGAAACCCTCAAAAAGTGACCCCATTTTGGAAACTACATCCTTCAAAGTGGTACTGACCACTTTGACCCCCTAAGCGTTTTACGGAATTTGGAAAATTGCTGTGAAAATCAAAAGTTTCATTTCTTCCAATAAAATGTTGCTTTAGCCCCAAATTTTTCATTTTCATAAGGGGTAACAGGAGAGAAGCACCCCATAAGTTGTTCCCCATTTTCTCCTGAATACGGCAACACCCCATATGTGGTGGTAAACTGCTGTGGGGGCACATGGCAGGACTCAGAACAGAAGGAGCGCTATATGGATTTTGCAGATTTTGATGGATTGGTTTGCGGGAGCCATTGATTTTTATTTTTTTGAGTGATTGTCGTATGTGGGGGCCCATTTTTTGCGGGATTAGGTGACGTTTTTTGTACCATTTTGGGGTACATAAGACTTTTTGATTGCTTGGTATTACACTTTTTGTGAGTCAAGGTGAAAAAAATAGCTGTTTTGGCATATTTAAATTTTTTTTTTTTATACAGCATTCACCTGAGGGGGCAAATCATGTGATATTTTTATAGAGCAGGTTGTTATGGATGCGGCGATACCCAATATGTCTACCATTTTTATTTTTATAAAATTTTACACATTAGATTTATTTTTGAACAGAATAAAATCTTTTTTTGTGTTGCTATTTTCTGAGAGCCATATTTTTTTTAATTTTTCGGGCGATTGTCTCAGGTAGGGTATTATTTTTGCTGGACAAGATGATGTTTTGAATGGTACCATTCTGGGTTAAATACGCCTTTTTAATCGCCTTCTATTACACTTTTTGTGAGGCAAGAGGGAAAAAAATGGCAGTTTTGGCATAGTTTTAAAAAAAAATAAAAAATTTGCAGCATTCACCTGGGGGGCCATCTCATGTAATATTTTTATAGAGCAGGTTGTTACGGACGCGGCGATAACCAATATGCCTAACATTTTTATTTTTGGAAAGTTTTACACATTAGATTTATTTTTGAACAGAATAAAATCTTTTTTTTGCGTTGCCATTTTCTGAGAGCCATATTTTTTTATTTTTCAGGCGATTGTCTCAGGTAGGGTATCATTTTTGCGGGACAAGATGACGGTTTGATTGGTACCATTTTGGGTTAAAAAAGCCTTTTTGATCGCCTGCTATTACACTTTTTGTGAGGCAAGAGGGAAAAAAAATGGCTGTTTTGGCATAGTTTTTTAAACACAATTTTTGCAGCATTCACCATACTTGAAACTTTTATTTTTTTGTAAAACTTTTTTTTTTTTTTTACTTTTTTTCACTTTTTTTCACTTTATTTAACTTTTGGGGGTCCAATCCCCTTTACAATGCATTACAATACTCAATGTAATACACTTACAGCCTGCTTCTTGTGCGATCCAGCCCCCTAAGGAAGGCATCGGGCTGCTATCCAAGCCATCGGGTCCCCGTCACAGCAGCGCGGGGACCCGATGGACTCCCCTTCCTCCCGCCCGCATCGCATGTGCCGTGTCAGCGCTGACCGCGGCACATCGAGAATTAATACGCCCGCATCGGTGAAAACGTGCGCAGCAGGGGTCCGGCTACTGGGCACAGCCGGTCCCCCGCAGCTGATCGGGCGGGCGCAGCTCCTGCACCCGCCCGATCAGTGCACCGTACTAGTCACTTCCCCTGGTCAGGAAGGGGTTAAATGTGGCGAAAATAGCACTAGGTGGCCTGCCATTAATGCCACATGTGCTGGTGCTGCTGCATGCTGTAGGATACTCTCTGTATACTATAAACCTGACATACTTTGCTATAATTTCTGCTGTTAAGCCCGCAGTACCTTTTTTGCGTCTTGCTGTATAACATTTGCGCAAAAAGGGACTTCTGTAGGGATTGGATTTCTATAGGCAGGGTTAGTATCATTGTTCAAAAGTCCATTGTGACAAAAATAAACAAGTATGCCTTGTCAGTAATGCTAGGTGCATAGCGTATTACAACCGTTCAAAAGTCTATGTAGCTGACATCCGTTGTTACATGTAATACCGTTAATTTAGGCCGCAGTTCCTCATTTGCTGCTGCAGTTAAATTTGCCCAAGGAGGGAATTAAACTATAGGGATAGGATTTGAGTAGGTAGAAGGATTGTCGCTGTTCCAAAAAGACCAAAGTCCATTATGAAATACGTCTATTTTTTTGGGTGGCAAAAAACCCCAAGTGTGCCCTGTCAGTAATGCTAGGTGCACAGCGTATTACAACCGTTCAATAGTCTATGTACCTGACATCCGTTGTTACATTTAATACCGTTAATTTAGGCCGCAGTTCCTCATTTGCTGCTGCAGTTAAATTTGCCCAAGGAGGGAATTAAACTATAGGGATAGGATTTGGGTAGGTAGAAAGATTGTCGCTGTTCCAAAAAGACCAAAGTCCATTGTGAAATACGTTTTTTTTTTTTTGGGTGGC
>ONZH01028573.1:0-21529 GCA_900303285.1 Rhinella marina
CAACGAAACAGGTACAAACAATTTGTCAGTGGGGGTACCGTCTGGAGCGAGATGTTGACCCTCCAGGATTTCGTCGGCTAAGTCAGATGATGAGGCAGCCACACAAATGCCAGCTGGTAGAATCGGTTCAGGGGGAGCCTCAGGTGGTTGGAATGCCTGGAAGCTACGAGACAAGGCGTCAGCTTTAGTATTCTTGCTTCCGGGCCTGAAAGTAACACAGAAATCAAATTGAGTGAAAAACAAGGCCCACCTTGCCTGTCTAGGATTTAACCTTTTGGCAGATTCAAGAAACAACAGGTTCTTATGGACCATAAGGACCGTAATACGGTGCAACGCCCCCTCCAAAAAATGGCGCCACTCCTCAAATGCCCATTTAATGGCCAGTAACTCCCTATTACCTATATCATAATTCCGCTCTGTTTGTGAAAATTTGCGGGAGAAGAAGGCACATGGTCTGAGATTAGTGAGAGCAGAGGAGCCCTGAGACAACACAGCCCCCACACCGTCCTCAGATGCGTCAACCTCGACCACAAACGGTTTGTTCTGATCAGGCTGGATCAGAACCGGAGCGGTAGAAAAACACTCCTTAAGATCCTCAAATGCCTTCACAGCAGTAGGAGACCAGTTTATCACATCTGCTCCCTTACGAGTGAGATCGGTGACAGGCTTAATAATTACCAAAAAATTTTTAATGAATTTTCGATAAAAATTGGCAAATCCCAAGAATCGTTGGAGCGCCTTCAGGGAAGAAGGTTGCACCCAATCACGGATAGCCTGCACCTTGGTAGGGTCCATCTTGAACGCACAGGGAGTCAAAATGTACCCCAAAAAGGCCACCTCCTGAACCCCAAAGGAGCACTTCTCACTTTTAACAAACAATTTGTTTTTGCGCAACACTTCAAGGACCTGCCTGACGTGGCCTACATGAGATTCCCAATCAACAGAAAAGATGAGGATATCGTCGATATAGACAACCATAAATCTGCCAATGAAGGGTCTGAAGATATCGTTAACGAAGTTTTGAAAGACCGCAGGGGCATTACTTAATCCAAAGGGCATTACTAAATATTCGTAATGGCCCTCCGGGGTGTTAAAGGCGGATTTCCACTCATCTCCTTCACGGATCCTGATCAAGTTGTAAGCCCCCTTAAGGTCCAACTTGGTGAACCAACAAGCCCCCTGAACCTGATTAAGTAAATCAGGAATGAGCGGCAAAGGGTACCTGTTCTTCACCATAATCTTATTGAGTTCCCTATAATCAATACAGGGTCTTAGACCACCATCCTTTTTACCCACAAAAAAGAATCCTGCCCCCCATGGGGGAGACCGAAGGACGGATATGTCCCTTGGCCAGACTCTCCTTGAGATAATCCCTCATAGCCTGTCGCTCCGGCGCAGAGAGATTAAATATGCGACCCTTAGGATACTTGGACCCCTGAATTATTTCAATCGTGCAGTCGTACTGGCGGTGAGGAGGAAGAAAATCTGTTTCAGACATAGTAAATACATCAACAAAATCCCCAATATACTCAGGTAGGCCTATGGATTTGCTGGTAAGGCCTAACTGAAGAACAGATTTGCAACAATTATTACAACCTGGTCCCCACCTCTCCAATTCACCAGTCGACCAGTTAATAGTCGGGTTATGACTCTGTAACCAGGGTAACCCAAGCACCAGGTCGGCAGGCAAATTCTTCAAAACTAAAAAGGAACAGTTTTCCACATGGTGAATACCCACACTAAGAGTCACCTCAGGAGTACCAAACTCAGCTCCATCGCTGTTAAGGGGGGTGGAGTCTAATGCTATAATAGGAATGGTCTCCTTAAGGGGAATCAAAGGAATACCCAGGGATTGAACAAATTCAAAATCAATAAAATTGCATGCAGACCCTGAGTCAATGAACGCCCATCCAGAACTTCTGAACTGATCGAAAGAAACAATACAAGGTAACAACACTTTCCTCCTTACCACCGTAGGAAGTACCTTAACACTTGCAGCGGGCCTCTTGGAAGGAGGAAGCTTGGGACATTGCTGCCGCCAATGGTACTTGTCACCACAGTAGAAGCAGACCCCCTGTTTACGCCTCTGCTCCCTCAAGGTGACTCCAAGTTGCATGGGTTCCTCCGGGGTCTTACCAGGAGACGTGGTCTGGAAGGAAGTATCCGGGGAATTGACCTCAGTAAAGGGAGTCAAGCGTTCAGTCCGTCTCTCCCTAATACGTCTGTCTAGTCTAATGGCTAACGTCATGGTCTCTTCTAGTGACTCTGGAGTGGGGTAACCAACCAGGAGATCCTTAAGCTGATCAGAGAGCCCCCCCTAAACTGGCTCTTCAATGCAGGATCATTCCAGTTGGATGAAATACACCATTTCCTAAATTCGGCGTAATAATCCTCCACTGGACGGTTACCCTGTCGCATGTTTTTCAACTGCGTCTCTGCTACCGCGGCAAGGTCGGGTTCCTCGTACAGGAGTCCTAGAGCCCGAAAAAAGGCCTCCACAGACTGCAGACAAGGAGAATCACGGGGCAAGGAAAAAGCCCACTCCTGCGGGTCACCCAGCAGCAGGGAGATGATAATTTTAACCTGCTGCGGTTCAGGCCCCGAGGAGTTTGGGCACAACTCAAAATAAAGCTTACAACTTTCCTTAAAGGCGCGGAAAGCCTTACGATCCCCGGAAAACCGGTCGGGGAGCTTGATCTGAGGTTCCAAGGTGGCACTAGGAACCCCAGCAACAGCCGCAGGGGTGGTAAGCTGCTGCTCATGCTGTTGGAGCCTTTCCGCCAAGTCCTGGATCATTTGTGCCAGATTTTGGACATGGTCAGTCAGTGCTCGCAACTGCTCCATAAAAATTTTTTTTTTTTTTTTTACGGCCTGTTATTCTGTCACGGACAGAAACACTGGGATAAGGTGCACCCTGACTTATCCCAAATCTGTCCCTGCCTACTTGCCTCACCCTAGGCTAAGAGTCCTAGGGGGACAACTGGACGACAATCCCTACACTGAATAAGTGAGGGATGGGGAACGGAAGGAACAAAGACAAACAAGTAACAAACAAACACAATACGAATAGTCAGCTAAGCAAAGTCAAACCGGGAGCGTACGTCAGGAGCCGAGGGATAAGCAGAATCAAGGTCGAGGTCACAAGCAAAAGGTCTGGATACAAGTAAGGTCACAAGTCAAAACGCACAGCACTGCAAAGAAAGTAACTTCAATAACAGGCAACTTGTAAAGGCAGTTGCCATCTTAAATAGCCCACCCAGGATCATGTGATGTGGCCATCATCACATGACCTGAGGCGGAGCATGCTTCCAAAACAATATGCAAAGTAGCCATGTGGCGTGATCAGCACCACATGGCTAGAAACCCAAAAGAAAATTAACTGCTGAAGTGCTGGCTGACAAACCAGCACTTCAATTCCCTACTGCTCGTCTCTAGGGGGACGGAGAGATCCGGCGGCACTGCATGGAGGTAACGCGTCGCTGGCCTCCCGTTACAGGTTTAAAGGAATAGATCAGATTGTTGGCCGTTTCAACATTATTCAACCCACAATGCTTTCATCTGCATCTGATGATGAGCTTTTTAATGCTGCATCAAATCTTCAAAAAATCTACCAGGAAGATTTAACAAGCTCTTTTCCTGGCCAGCTCCTAAGTTTTCGATCTACATTAAAAGAAGAGATCCTTAAGGCATCCTCTGTCAGTGACCTTGCTCATCTCCTGTTAGTGGACAACAGTGCACTGTCATCCACACTTCCAGATGTGTGTGTAGCCTTGCTACTATTCTTAACACTACCTGTGACAGTAGCAAGTGCTGAAAGATCGTTTTCAAAGCTGAAAATGATTAAAAACTACTTGAGGAGTACTATGTCCGAACAGAGGCTTTCTGGACTTGCAGTGCTAAGCATTGAAAATGAGAGAGCTAGGAAACTAGACATAGCATTGTGGACACGTTTGCAGAACTCAAGGCATGCAGGCGTGTGTTGTAAGAAACGGTCTTCTGTGTAAGTGTAAAGTTGTTTGGGAGGTTTGAAGCAGTTGACCGTTTCCTGCTGAACTAACCAAAAAGTTTTACTAACCGTTTCTTTTTTGGAATTGCAATATATATTCAGTTTAAAGTAACACTCCTGAAAGAGTCGCTTTTTATACTGTGAGGATTGAATAGATACTGTGATACCTCTCAAATAATTATTTAGGTGAGTGGTGTTCTCTAAGAAAAACAATAAAAAGGTCAGTATGTATAATGTAGCAAGAAATGTGGTTTGGATAAAGGGGTGGTCATCTCATTGAGTTGGTCTTTTGGAGAGGTTTCACTATATATTCAATTCTTAGCTCTGTAAAGCTGACCATACACATTGGATCTGGTGAACGCTGGTTTCACAGACATAGCAATAACCATTTTAGACTATATTGGCTGTTGTTGTTCAAACTTCCATACATGTTCAATGAAAAAGGTCCAGAAATATCTTTCATGGAAAGTTCTTTGAAAGAAAGAGCTTTTGTTCACAGTCTTTCTTTGAACAAAAGATCTACCTATCAGACAACATCGGTATTGAACACTTCTTTTCTACCGTTGTTCCCCTAAAACTGTTGGTCATTGTTAAATTTCACCCGACAATCATTCATTTTCTTAGATATTGTCCATTTGGATCAAGTGTAAATAAATATGTATGGTCACCTTTGAATTTAATTAGCTGCCCAAATATTTGACCAGTTTGAAGGTCTGGACAGTGTTTTTAAAGGCACAAACTAAATGCTGGTTTCTTTTCTCTAGGTTGCAACACCATTTACTTTGGTTTCAAGTTCTCTTTATGTTAATGTAAGTTTTACATACATTGTTTGAACCAATCCTGCTATAATTTCTAAATGTAGAAACAGAATTGTACATGTATATGGATGGGTTATATATCCTTTTTTGTGTCCCTAGATTGCTTTGTTGTTGCACTTCTACGTGTTTACCGTTGAAATATATGTGTGGATGACAGAGATGGTCCTCTCCTGGTTCTTTTGGTTTCTGGTAAGTTTTTTGTTGTATTATATGTATGTTTAATTTAGTAAATTAAAAAATTTCTGTTATACTTTCAAATATAAATAGTACATTTTATGTGAGAATAACTATTTTCTTTTGTTATTTAGGTTGTAGTTATGTTTTTCAAGTTGGAACAATCAAGCTAGAAGAGATGGAGACAAGAAACTTCTGATTTCATTTGTCATGTTTCAGGTAAGTTTTTAATAATACTATTATACCTTTTATTTGTTATGCACTACTTTTATTATACTTGGAACAATTTGAAAAACATGACACTATATCACTTTAGTAAATAAATGTATTCCCAACAATATAACACTTGTTGGTCATCATTTCTCTTAACTCCACCTTGTGTAATTTTCCTGTTATTCTAAGTTTCTGAGTTCATTGTCAATTGGGTACGTCCCTACAATCTGAGACTGCATTAGGCTGTATAGACACACATACCCCATCTCGTAAATACAGTTGCCAATGAACTTAGAAACCTTGAATAACAGAGGAAAGAAACAATGCAAAGTTGTGAGAAAAGATGATCCAGAATTGCTTGTTGTGGAATGCAGTGTAATTAATAAAACAGACATGTCAGGTGTGGTGATGGGTCCTAGTTCACAAAGGGTTACAGGAGGGAGGGAAATGTAAAGTTAGGCAAAAGCAGTGATACAATTCTCTATATCAGGGATCAGCAACCTCTGGCACTCCAGCAGTTCCTAAACTATTATACCCAGGATGCTTAGTTCACTTCTATGGGGGTTACAAGAACAGCTTAGCAAGTGTGCATGCTGGGAGTTGTAGTTTCTCTGTAGCTGGAGTGCCAAAAGTTTATGATCCCTGCTCTATATAATGAAACATACATACATACATACATACATAATATCTTCATGTATTATGTATATTAACATTATATTTATCTAAATAGAGAGAATTTCCGTGAATTGAAATACTGTGGCAGGGAAGGTTCCTTGGAAGTCCAAAGCATACCAAGAATTTTTTATCTTTTTGCAGGAATCAGTATCTATAAAAAAGTTTAACATAGTCTTGTAAAGGTCGAATATTTTGATCCTGGCAATAAAGAGTTTTCAGTATTAGTTATAAGTATTTCAGCTTTTGAATCTCTTTTTTTTACCTCCCCCATCTAAGAGGACTGTAAGGGATGTGTGTGTTGGGGGGGGGGATCTTGACTAGTCACAGTAGTGTGGGGGTTGCATGGGAGGAGGGTTAAGATTTGACAGGGCCCCCACAACAGTATTATACAATGACACTACATGACAGACAGGATATATATAGAGGCATACAGAAGTTTGCTGTGGGGCCCAGTCACTTCTAGCTACGCCCCTGGTTTGCACACCCGAATTTGGGAATTTACCTGCCATTCTTCTCTACTAATCCTTATAAGCTCTGTCAGTTGGATTCTTGCCACTTCTTTGCAAAAAAGAATGTGACCAACTAGGAAGGGGCAGAAAAGAAAGAAATGACTCTACTGAAAGCCTTCTTTGGGGCTGTATATAGGAGGAGCAGGAGGAATGCTGTGACCCTTGGCTCCATGGCATTGTGTCAGACTGAGAAGTCACCTCCACGCCATTATACTGCTACTGAGCGGACGATTGAGCCATCCAATCTACAATCTCATCCTTTTTCGCCTCAATGATAATGTTGTGCCTTTCTGAATACAACAGGGGCAACTACTGCTACTATTACTACTGAAAGAAAGAAAAACTCAGCTTCATTGTCACAATAAAATTTGTGCAGTATACATCAGGAGGAGTGGTGACCTCCATGTTGAATGATGTCATTAACCCATTCCCATCACAGTTTTTTTAATGAAGCGGCATGCATATTTGACAGCACGCATCCTGCTCACGGAAGGTTTGCTGGCACAGAGTGATACAAGAGTTCATTGCCTGCTCACCCTTAGAGGTAACGATGGTATCAAAAACATATCTGCTAAGAACCTCTTGTTTTACTGTATATTAGATGAGGTATTAGCTTGTATATAGATCATGAACAGTTAGTTTGAGGAATGCTGCTATGCCTCTGTGGAAATCCAAGTACTTGCCACCAAAACAACCCCATTCTGATGAATGCAACAAAATCTGACGCATGCAAAAGGACCCTTAAAGAACCTGAATATAATCAGTTCCTTTTAAAATCTGCTTATATTGCCTTTGATTGCTTGGCAGACATTTTTGATAACCCCCTCCAAGTTTTCACTATGTAAAACAAAGGCAGGAAACTGATTCTGTATTAAAACCTTGAAGTAATTAGCTACTTTGCTGGACATTTGTATAGAAATAGGAATAATATGTACAATGGACTGATTATATGACACCTTTTATGGAAGAAGAAAAAAAACAGCAACTTAATTTGACCATATAAAAAAGAAAATAACTGAATGGAATAAGTGGATTTCATGAAATGAAATTTTTGCTTCCATTATTTTATGCAATGAGTTTATGGCGTAGCACCATTGCTAATAATTCTTTCCTAAGGTTCCAATTTACTGTGGTTTAAAACAAGAAACAAGTTCTGCTCCACGTTCTGCTCCCCTAGTATACTGCACGCTGGCCTACATTTGTCTGTTTGCATTATTGTATCCTGTTAACAAACATGGGATTTAATTAGCTGCCCAAACACTATAGAGGTCTAATGCTTCGTGTATAGCTTGCAACTTTCTGCTCTACTAAACCCCACTATCTTCTTAGTTTCTGTAATTTCTACTTATGCTGTATTAAAATAAAGCAAAGGGATTTTCTATCTAGGTCACTGGCTGCAGAGAAAAATGTAAAATAATATACAAATAATATGAATTCTTTATAATAATGCAAATAGGTTTATAAAATATACATCAAACATCATGAATAGAGATGAGCGAGCACTAAAATGCTCGGGTGCTCGTTATTCGAGACAAACTTTTCTCGATGCTCGGGTGCTCGTTTCGAGTAACGAACCCCATTGAAGTCAATGGGAGACTCGAGCATTTTTTGCAGGGGACCAAGGCTCTGCCTAGGGAAGGCTGGGTGAAAACCTGGAAACCTCAGAAAATGATGGAAACACCACGGAAATGGACAGGAAACAGCAGGGGCAGCATGCATGGATGCCTCTGAGGCTGCCTAATCCCACCATTACCCCAAATTCTCAGGCAACAGCCTGGTGGTTACCCTCATGGCAATTGTGCTCACCCAGACCAAGAAAGGCGAGGCACATGCCCATCACATGTTAGGGAAGCACCCAACTAGGTGCAACAAAGGTCCATCACTGCCTACAGGTGACACCACTGCTCATGCTGGCAGCGGTGCTATCCCCCGCCCCACGACGCAGGCATAAGCCTGACACAGCATGGTGACAGCATAGTGACACCAACAAGTGACCAAGTTAGATTGAGGTACCCAGATTTGATGGTCCCTAATGAGTGCTGTGTTCACCATTCCAACATTGGTGAAGCCAAACATATTTACATTGATAATATACTTAATGCTTATGAAGTTTGCAAAATGATGAGAGATTATAGAATTAGCAAATAATCCACACAGTGAGAGGAAAGGTGGTGTGGACTCACTTGGATATTGTTTAATCAGGATTGGATTATTGAGTAAAGTCTGAGTATTACATCTTTGCCCCATTATGTTCATTATGTTCTAATTTGTGTCCTAACTTCACTAACAAAGGTTTAAGCAGATTTAAAAAAAAAAAAAAAAAAAAAAAAACTGGTTGGTCTATAACATACTGAAAGAATAGCAACCCACTTGGCAAGTATCGAGCAATCGAAAAATGATGATGGTATGTGGTATGTGAAACGGATGCATATAGATGGCTGCCACCTCACTGCTCAGTGGTCTGTGCCTTAGCTAATCATCCCTGAGTTTGAAGAAAGAAAAGAGGTCCTTTACAAGTTCCATTACAACGTGTACCGGAGCAGATTTTATTGAGAAAGAGAAAAAGATCATACTATGCACATGTCATGATAAGGATGGTATGGTTTGGGTGGCTGCTGAAGTGGAGTATACTAAGAGGTTAAGGGAGATTTATAGAGCCACTAATTCTAAGAAAGAATTGTCCATTGATTAGACTGATTTGCTGTGTTGACTGAACCCAATTGACTGATTTAGTTAAGTAAAATGATAGGTTGATGGTTGATGCTCTCTTTGTAAAATGATACTAAATTTGTTGTTTCTGATTAAATTGGCAGTAAGGTCAGAAAGAAGATATTATCATCATCACCTGACTTTAATAATAACCTGTATACTGAATGTGAATCATGGAGAATCTACAAGAGAGGAATATACATATATACATCAATCCAGCCTGTGAATACTAAACCTGACGATTCAGATGAGAACTAAGAAATCGTAGACATGACAACTTTGAACTCTGATGATTATTGGACATTTTGCCTCGCTTCTAATTGTGCCCCTGTGCTGTGCAGGGAATAACTTGGAATAACTTAAAAAATGCAGGGAAAAATGCTGAGTGTCCAGTGGAGTCTACCATAGATGATGAATGGCTTATCAGCCCTGATCTGGGGAATCCAGTCAGAATGTAGTCATTGGGGGAGTCCTCTGGATACCTAAGCAGGCTGTCTACAAGAGGAGGAAGACACTTATTTACTTGTGTCTCCTTCTCCATCCCATCAGAGAATGAACAGATATAGGATCTGCATTGATGACATGGGGTCTGTCCTGATCGGTTTGAACTGAATATAGTCAATTGGGAAACCCTCTTTGGACTATTAGCAAATTGTATTCAAGAGGAGGAAACTGTTAAAGAAATTTAGTTAGTTGGTGAACACAATTGTGCTAGGGTTGTATATTTCATTATTAGGTGGTCTCCATCTCCTTATAGACATATTTCTTATATCTTATAGTCTCTAAGCTCCATTAGATGTCACATATGCTTAAAAATAAAAATGACTCATAATCACTTGATATGTCTGTAGGAAAACAGGAACTTAGCAGAAGTTTAAATACGCATATGGAATTTCCCAGATAGATGAAGTAATGTGTATCCCATTGGCTGCCATTATCACACTTTTGATTTGTTGTTCAATGTAAACTTGTATGATTGTGATTGGACATATTAAAATTGATGACAAAGGGGGGTGTGATTACACCATCATGTATTTCTAATAAAATTAGCTCCCTGGGTGTAACCAGGAGAGATCTGCATGATCAGCAATGAGACTGGACGTGCATTTCTTGTGCTGTGGCCGCACCCTCTTACCATGAAGGGGGAAATTTAACATAATTTGAACACCACAGACAACTGAGTATTAAGTCTAATTTGGGACTTATCCTAAACTACATTAACACAGTCAAATGTCTGTAGGCAAGCCTCCCAAAAATTTGTTTTGCGGTGTCCGAAGTTGACCCTCCTAAAAAATTGTTTAGGAGTGTCTGTAGTTGACCCTTCTGTAAAAATTTTTTTTTGTTTTTCCTGTTATTAGTTTATGTACGACCCATGGCTGGCATGGTGGCAATATATAGGTTTGCTTCACAGACGGTCCACTGCACCGTTACATTTTCTTCATCATTGCCAATTACTTTTTCACCAACTGTTGTCTGGCAATGATAAAGGGGAAGGTGAATCCACTGCCGAAGAAAACTGTCATCCTCCTACAAGTCTCCACTTGTTCTCAATTGAAAAGGGGATGTTCTTGCCGTGGCCTTCCTCATAGTGGCCGCTTCTGCTGACGACAGAGGTGGTGTACCTACTGACAGCCTGACCGAACACGATGGCAGACAGGGAGACACTCCCTCACGTAAAATTGTTTTGGAGTGTCTGCGGTTGACCATCCTGTAAAATAGTTTTCTCATTTTTTTTTTGTTTTTCCTGTTATTAGTTTATGTACAACCCATGGCTGGCATGGTGGCAATATATAGGGAAGCACCCAACTAGGTGCAACGAAGGTCCATCACCCATACCCATGCTGGCACTGCTCTCCTATCCCCAGCCACACGATGCAGGCATAAGCCTGACACAGCATGGCGGTGACACCAACAAGTGACCAAGTTAGATGAGGTAGCAAGTGAGCCACCCAAAAATTTAGCCTGACACAGCATGGCGGTGACAACAGAGTGGCCGAGTTAGACTGAGGTAGCAGGAGGTGAAGCACGGATGGTAATTCGAAGGTAGAGGAGGAGGGGTTGGAGGAAGTGGCATAGTAATTCTGAGAAACCATGAACGAGGTAGGCCCCGCAATCCTCCAAGTGGGCAGTACATGAGCGGCCCCAGGGTCAGACTCGGTCAGAGTATGTGAAATGCTCAGGGTGGCCGAACGCCGGGCTCGACGGCGGACCCGTTTCGGGTTATCGATTGTCGAAATGTTGGCTTACATCAAGTTTAGTATCTGTTCTTATCAGTTGCTGTGGCTGTTGGTGGTAAAGTGGTGAGCATAGCTGCTTCCCGTCTATCGCATTATGTGGCCCTGCGGAAAAATTGATTGGACAGAGGGCCTGTCGGTGGCCCTCCGCAAACATTGTTTAGAGAGAGGGCCTGTAGGTGGACCTCCGGAAAAATTGTTTGGAGAGAGGGCCTGTAGGTGGACATCTGGAAAAATTGTTTAGAGAGAGGGCCTGTAGGTGGACCTGTGGAAAAATTGTTTGGAGAGAGGGCCTGTAGGTGGACCTCCGAAAAAATTGTTTACAGAGAGGTCCTGTAGGTGGACCTCCGGAAAAATTGTTTGGGGAGAGGGCCTGTAGGTGGACCTCCGGAAAAATTGTTTGGAGAGAGGACCTGTAGGGGGCCCTCCGGAAAAATTGTTTAGAGAGAAGGCCTGTAGGTGGACCTCCGGAAAAACTCTTTGGAGAGAGGGTCTGTAGGGGGCCCTCCGGAAAAATTGTTTACAGAGAGGGCCTGTAGGTGGACCTCCGGAAAAATTGTTTGGAGAGAGGGCCTGTAGGTGGACCTCCGGAAAAATAGTTTGGAGAGAGGACCTGTAGGGGGCCCACCGGAAAAATTGTTTAGAGAGAAGGCCTGTAGGTGGACCTCCAGAAAAATTACTTAGAGAGAGGGCCTGTAGGTGGACCTCCGGAAAAATTGTTTGAAGAGAGGGCCTGTAGGGGGCCCTCCTGAAAAATTGTGGTAAAAGAGTGCCAGTTGGACCTCTAAAAAATGGCGTTTTTTTGGTCAGCGTTAGGCAAAGACGACAAGGAGGAGGAGTAGAGTAGAGTAGAGAAGAGGAATCAGATACATAAGTAATGTAAATCTTTAGCTGCTTTCACCCGGAGATTTGAATTCCGGTGAAATCCAGGCTTTGTTCATTTTAATAAGCGTCAGCCTGTCAGCGCTGTCAGTTGACAGGCGTGTACGCTTATCGGTGATGACGCCACCAGCTGCACTGAATACCCACTCTGACAGCACACTAGCGGCAGGGTAGGCCAGCACCTCCAAGGCGTACAGCACCAGTTCAGGCCACGTGTCCAGCTTTGAAACCCAGTAGTTGTATGGAGCAGAGTGATCGCTACGGACGTTGGTATGGTCAGCTAGGTACTCCCTCACCATCTTTCTGTACAGCTCCCCCCTACTCTGCCTAGACTGGGGACAGGTGACAGTGTCTTGCTGGGGTGACATAAAACTGGCAAAGGCCTTGGAGAGCGTTTCCCTGCCAGTGCTGGACAAGCTGCCTTCTCGCCTCCTCTCCCCCGCTACTTGGCCCACAGAACCACGCCCTCTGCCACTAGCGGCGTCAGATGGGAAGGATTGTTTCAGCTTGTGCACCAGGGCCTGTTGATATTGATTCATTCTCAAACTCCTTTCCTCTACAGGGATGAGAGTGGAAAGGTTCTGCTTGTACCGTGGGTCCAGGAGAGTGAACACCCAGTAATCGGTGTTTGAAAAAATGCTTCTAACGCGAGGGTCACGGGATAGGCAGCCTAACATGAAGTCTGCCATGTGCGCCAGAGTCCCAACACGCAAGAATTCCCTCTCCTCACTGGCCTGACTCTCTATTTCCTCCTCCTCTTCCTTCTCCTCCAAGTCCTCCTCTTCAGCCCATACATGCTCAAGAGTTAAGAAGGACTGAGCACTGGTACCCTCTTCTGTCTCGCCGACATTCTCCTCCTCTTCTTCCTCATCCTCATCCCCCTCCTCCGATACGTGCTGAGAAACAGACCGGAGGGTGCTTTGGCTATCAAGCGACGTATCTTCCTCCACCGTCTCTTGTGACAAGCGCAAAGCATCCGACTTGATGCTGAGCAGTGAGTTTTTCAACAGGCAAAGCAGCGGGATGGTGAGGCTGATAATGGCGGCATCGCCGCTGACCATCAGTGTTGACTCCTCAAAGTTGCTCAACACCTGGCAGATATCAGACATCCACGTCCACTCCTCATTGTAGACTTGAGGAATCTGACTGACCTGACTACCAGTTCTGGTGGAAGATGACATCTGGCAGTCTACAATCGCTCTGCGCTGCTGGTAAACTCTGGATAACATGTTTAATGTGGAATTCCATCTCGTGGGCACGTCGCACAACAGTCGGTGAGCGGGCAGTTGTAGGCGGCACTGCGCTGCCCTGAGAGTGGCAGCATCTGTGGTGGACTTGCGGAAATGCGCACAGATGCAGCGCACCTTGGTGGGGCATGTCTTGAGGAACCGCTGAACTATTAGATTGAACACGTGGGACAGGCATGGCACATGTGTCAGTCTGCCGAGTTGCAGAGCCGCCACCAGGTTACGCCCGTTGTCACACACAACCATGCATGGCTTGAGGTTCAGCAGTGCCAGCCACAGATCGGTCTGCGCCGTGATGCCCTGTAACAGCTCTTGGGCGGTGTTCCTTTTGTCACCTAAGCTCAGCAGTTTGAGCACCGCCTGCTGGCGCTTACCCACGGCACTGCTGCTGCGCCTAGAGCTACCAACTGAAGGCGCCATACACACGGATGGAAATTCGGAGGAGGAGGTGGAGGAGGAGGAGGGGTCGGAGGAGGAGGCATAGTACATCTGAGAGACCGTGACCGAGGTAGGCCCCACAATCCTCGGTGTGGGCAGTACATGCGGTCCCAGGGTCAGTCTCGGTCCCAGCCTCCATCAAGTTAACCCAATGTGCCGTCAGTGAGATATAGTGTCCCTGCCCGGCGGTACTTGTCCACGTGTCCTTGGTTAGGTGGACCTTCTCTGAAACAGCGTTGGTCAGGGCACGTATGATGTTCTGTGACACGTGCTGGTGTAGGGCTGGGACGGCACATCGGGAAAAATAGTGGCGGCTGGTGACCGAATACCGAGGGGCAGCCACCGCCATGAGATTGCGAAAGGCCTCGGTCTCTACCAGCCTATAGGGCAGCATCTCCAGGCTAAGCAATTTGGAGATGTGGACGTTGAGGGCTTGGGCATGTGGTTGGGTGGAACTGTATTTCCTCTCGTGCTTCAGCGTCTGATGTAAAGACAGCTGAATGCTGCGCTGGGACACTTTGGTGGACGCTGTGGAGGATCGTGGAGGCAAAGGTGTGGTTTTCCAGCGGTAGGCGCTCGTGCCGGGGTCCTGGGCAGGGCGTTGACTAGCAGAGGCAGCGAGTGACACAGGGGAAGGAGCAGTGGTGTGACCCACAGGAGGTGAACGGCCTTGGTTCCATTGAGTGGGGTGTTTAGCACTCATATGCCTGCGCATGCTGGTGGTGGTTAGGCTAGTAGTGGTGGCACCCCTGCTGATCCTGGTGTGGCACAGGTTGCACACCACTGTCCGTCAGTCATCCTCACTTTCTTTAAAAAACCTCCAGACTTGCGAACATCTAGGCCTCGCCACTGGAGCTTTACTACGTGAAAAAGTTGCTGCTGATGCACCAGCTCTGGCCCTGCTTCTCCCTCTGGCCACATCACTGCCTCTTCCAACCTGTTCTGGTTCAGCACTCACCTCTGCCTCAGAAGCACTGTCTTCACTCGGCTTATCAACCCAGCTTGGGTCAGTCATCTTGTCATCCTCCGATTCCTCAGTCTGCTCCCCCCTCGGACTTCCTGCCCTGACAACAACTACACCACTGTCTGACAACCGTGTCTCCTCATCGTCCGACACCTCTTTACACACTTCTTCCAGACAAATGTCGCAAAGAGATTTTTGTAATGTGGCTGTATAAGTGAGAGCAAAAGACCTTTTTTAATGATGTTACGTACAGAATGGGTCACCTGGACAGAAAATACGGATTGTGCTTTGTATATAGGTGGATAAGTTAGAGCTAAATTACATATGTTATTACATACCGTGCAATATAGAGCAATTACACTGAAACTATTAGATTAGGCAGACTTGGTCTGTTTAATTGCAACCCAGACAAATGTCGCACAGAGATTTTTGTAATGTAGCTGTTTAAGTGAGAGCAAAAGACCTTTTTTACTGACGTGACGTATAGAATGGGTCATCTGGACAGAAAATATGGATTGTGGTTTGTATATAGGTGGATAAGTTAGAGCAAAATTGCGTATGTTATTACGTACCATGCAGTATGGAGCAATTACACTGAAACTGTTAGATTAGGCAAACTTGGTCTGCTTAATTGCAACCCAGACAAATGTCGCACAGAGATTTTTGTAATGTAGCTGTATAAGTGAGAGCAAAAGATCTTTTTTACTGACGTGACGTAAAGAATGGGTCAGCTTGACAGAAAATACGGATTGTGGTGACTGGACAGCTGAACTGTGACACACAGAATGGTTCCACCTGCCTCTGTCTCCCCTTCCCCCTCCGATGACGAGGGCTCAGTTTCTACCTCCAACACCTTAGTAGTTTTTGTGCCAAATTCTAAGATGCGCCCTTCCTGAAAGTCAGTGATGTCCCTGAGAAATTGCGTGTGTTTACGTTCCTTCAACTGCGCTGTGAAGTGATCAATTGTTTGTTGAAGTATTGCCTCCTTTCGCGCAAAATCCTGACTATCGGTGAACTGCTTCACCATGGCAATCTGATCCTGGAGTGTTTGGTGAAATTTTTCACATAACACTTTTTCCTCTTCCAGGAGCATTCCCATAAAGCGAAAAGAGGCCTCCACCGACTCCTTCTCCCACCTTTTGAACAGGTCAGGAGAAGACACCCTTTGTGGGGGTAATAGCGGAATACGAAAGCCCCTGGGCACGATCTTGTTTAGGATATATGTTTGGAGGATATATGTTTGCTTATGCACATAAGCCCTTGTCAACTGCTTAAAGGCACCTGTAATGCTTAGAGTCCTTATGGTAGAGGGTAATTGTGCCTCAGAAAAAACTAGTTTGGCTTCCTCTGTCCATTTATCTGTGCAGATCCCTGCAGCAAGAAAACCTGCCATGCCTGATACTAAATTGAATAATGAAAAACAATTCATGGATTTGAATGAAAAAGGAATACGTCCTAAATGTCACGCGTAGAGCAAGTCAGGCAGCGGTCATTTCAGTAACAGCATCTAGCAGTTACAATTACAGCACAGCGCTGTCAGTTTTAGCGTTTTCAGTGTGTGATGGGGCACATAACAATGGTTCTGGCTATATGTAGTGTGACCTTAGGGGACTAGATAGGTCCCGGTCACAAGCCTAGCACCTTACCCATCCCACAGCAGGCTGCAGGGTCTCGTTCCCTATACACTCAGGGCCAGGATAGGTTACACTCTTGGCTGAGAGTGTCCGTGGCCCGGAGCGTGGCAGATGCATATCTCCTGAAGAGGGACAGTTTAGAGACACATGGACCTGCAGTGCTAATTGCATATATGTTTGAATAAGGTCCCAGTGATGGTGCATGACTGTACTGTTTAGGTCAATGGTTATCCAGTACTTATTGGGCACGTGATTGACATATGGCACCATACTTGGGACAATACACATAGTTATTCAACACGTTTATCCTTCCCCTAGTGATTATTTTAAAGAGTTTCAATAAAGTCTTTGTTTTAGCGCCCTTACTTAACAGTGAATTCTAGTAACATTTAGGACGTATTCCTTTTTCATTCAAATCCGTGAATTATTTTGACTGCAACCCAGACAAATGTCGCACAGATATTTTTGTAATGTAGCTGTATCAGTGAGAGCAAAAAACCTTTTTTAATTAAGTGACGTACAGAATGTGTCACCTGGACAGAAAATACGGATTGTGGTGACTGAACAGTTGAACTGTGACACACAGAATGGTTCCACACAGCTGTATGAAATGGATTTGTATCACTGAGATAAAACAACAAAAAAACTATTTTTTTATATATTTTTTTTATATATTTTTTTTATATATATATTTTTTTTTTAACGTGACGTGCAGAAACTATCAGAGAGCAAACTCAGCCCCTGCTGACTATGGCTATTTTGACTGCAACCCAGACAAATGTCGCACAGAGATTTTTGTAATGTAGCTGTATAAGTGAGAGCAAAAGACCTTTTTTACTGACGTGACGTACAGAATGGGTCACCTGAACAGAAAATACGGATTGTGCTTTGTATATAGGTGGATAAGTTAGAGCTAAATTATGTATGTTATTACGTACTGTGCAGTATGGAGCAATTACACGGAAACTATTAGATTAGGCAGACTTGGTCTGCTTAATTGCAACCCAGACAAATGTCGCACAGAGATTTTTGTAATGTAGCTGTATCAGTGAGAGCAAAAGACCTTTTTTACTGATATGACGTACAGAATGGGTCACCTGGACAGAAAATATGGATTGTGGTGAGTGGACAGCAGAACTGTGACACACAGAATGGTTACACACAGCTGTGTGAAATGGATTTGTATCACTGAGATAAAACAACAAAAAACTATTTTTTTATATATATATTTTTTTTAATATATTTTTTATATATATATATATTTTTTTAACGTGACGTGCAGAAACTATCAGAGAGCAAACTCAGCCCCTGCTGACTGTGGCTATTTTGACAGCAACCCAGACAAATGTCGCACAGAGATTTTTGTAATGTAGCTGTATCAGTGAAAGCAAAAGACCGTATTTGATTATGTGACGTACAATATGGGTCACCTGGACAGAAAATACGGATTGTGGTTTGTGGTGAGTGGACAGCTGAACTGTGACACACAGAATGGTTCCACACTGCTGTATGAAATGGATTTGTATCACTGAGATAAAACAATAAAAAAGGGATATATATGGCGATAGCTGCATTACTAGTGCCAGCCAGCCCGGCCAGGAGACAAAAAAAAATGTCTTGTAGCCCTTAGAAGGGCTGTTGGGTTCTTTTAAGATCACTCCTGCCTAACAGAGAACTAAATCCAGGCCCTAACACTCTCCCTGAAACGCAGCAGCTCCCTAACGACATCCAGACCTTCCAGGGTCACCTGATCAGGCCAGCCAACCCCTGCTATCGACATGTAAGGGCCCCACGTGATGCTGGGTGTACCGCCGAGTCTCCTGGCTTGTGATTGGCTGAGTTTATAGGCACCAAAAATGCAAAATGCGGAAGATGCCATTTCCTTGAGCATGGAGAGATACTCGTCTGAGCAGCGAGCACTTACGAGTACCCTAATACTCGAACGAGCCCCAAGCTCGGACGAGCATGCTCGCTTATCTCTAATCATGAACCTTTATTATACACTATTTGTCCCATAGAATAATTCAACCTCAAAAGAAATAGTATTTTTGAGAAAGCGAACTTTATTATGCACATAACTATCTAAAACTTGTTTTAAAGGGGTTGTCTGGACTACAGATACTGATGAACTGTCCTTGATAGGTCATCGATATCAGATCGTTGGGGATCCAACACCCTGTACTCCCCCCAGGCAGCTGTTTTGGCATAGTTTCCAGAACCAGCATACTGCAGCTCTGTAGCATAGCTGTTTTTGTTATGGTGTGTATGAAGTTGTTGTGTGTGTATGTTAGCTGTGTAGTAGTACTGTCTTTGTCATGGGCGGTATGTTAAGGGGTATATAAGTTACTGATCTTAACCCTTCATTAAACCACCAAGGAAGGTTTAATAAGTAGAAAACATTTTTTTCTAATTTTGTAAACCTGTCTTACAGTTCAGGTGTGTCTTATAGTCCAGAAAATACAATATATATGTTGGCAATAGAGGGGCACTTGACACCTAATTGTTTATACTGTAGAGGACACTGTGTCCCATACTCACAACTCAAGGGTTAGGGGTTGAAGGAAAAAATGGCACACCTGAAAGAGTGGCTCCTGCCAGTGGCGTACATAAAGACGTAAGAGCCCCATAGCAAGGATAAAACCAGGCCTCTCATACAGGACAGAACGGTTTCCATCTAAACCCTTTTCAATTACCCTTGGGCCATTTTTCCACTGCCTCATTTGCTAAAAGTTGTTCCTTTAGAGGGTAGCGTCCTGCTCAAGTTTTTACCTCCAGTAGAAGAGAAGATAATCCCAAATAAGACTGGGCTCCCTCTTGCCCTTGGCCCTATAGCATTTGCATGGTCTGCTGCTATGGTAGTTACACCCCTGGCTCCTGCTACACTCACACTCTGCACCCACATGGAAGTGCTGCATAGGAATGTACAGCGTGATGTGGATGATACCAAGTAGGGGGAGACAAGAAAGTCATCTCATCGAAACTCACTCCACTGTGCCCTGCACACCTCAGCTGCTTCTGCAGCTGCTTCTGCTTCACCAACTTGTGGCTGCCCCTCTGGCTGCATTCAGTGCTAACATGGAAGTGCTGTACAGAGATGTAAGCATGATGTGGGTGGTACAAAGCTCTGTGCACAGCAGCTCCTGCTACATTCAGTGCCCACATCAAATCGCTGTAAAGAATGTACAGCATGATGTAGTAGAAAGCACTACCACTAGTGGCTCTTTTGCCAAGCAGTTATTGCTGCCGAAGTAAAGCAGTGGGGCAATATACAAACGGAGCTCAACTTTGATTTGTCCTGGATACTTTGTGTATCTGAAATATTTGATGACTTTGCATTACAAGTATTATTCTTAATTTCATGTAATTTCCAGTAATTTTCCCATGAATATTTCTATATAGAGATTGCAGTCGATGTCCTGGGATGGGCTATCTGCTAATGATGAAATTTAAATTGTCTCCATTAGAGATGAGCAAATCTATTCGCCTCTTCGTAGATTCGTATCGAATCTTACAAATTTTCTCCTCCAAAGCGAATCCGGATTTTTTTGGATTTGCTTCGTATTATTCGTAAATATTCGCAAAATTTTAAGCGCTAACGATACTTACGATACGTACGAAACGCACAAAACGTACACATTGTTTGTGAGGTGGTAAAATGATGATACGCCCCCGTAAGAGCGGGAAAGTGAAGATATGCCCCCCTCAGAACTGGAAAAAAAAAGGCCCACCGGGATCTAACTATTTGCACGTATAGGGAGTAAAGACTCCACCCTCCTCTGAACCAGTTTAGACCAGCGCTGAACACTGATCAAGTAGCAAGCATGGCTAAAGAGCTGCGTCCCAACTTGAACCAGATGGTCTTTGGGGACGAGTTCCCTGAACCAAAGCCCGCTCCAGACATTAGGGTGGCACATTCTGAAATCAAGAGAACCCCAGCTTCGGTGCCCTTGTTTTCCTTACCGCCTGATGAGTTTGCTGCGCATCGTAAGGCAGTTCCTCGTAAGGCGGCTGGTGCTGCTGCTGTGGCTGGTGCGGCGGAGGAGGTTGGAGCGTCCACTTTGCCGCCCAGGAGGAGATCAATAACACCTTTCATAAGGCAGAACCCGATTGTGCCAGCTTCGGTGACGGCCCATGCGCAGACCCTCTGGGACTACAAAAATGCTGTGGAGGACTGGGTGATCCAGGTACTGGACCACCCTAGGCCGGGAGATCCTACATTGGAACGCCGAAAGGGAACTGTCCTGTGGTTTTCGGTCGAGCGAGAGTCTGGCTTCCTGGCAGACGACGAGGACGGAAAGGAGTACTTTGTAAGCCGCAGGTCAGTGAAATGGCCGTACCTGCCACAACCTCGTCACAGCCTGTACGTGGGGAATCAGGTGGAGTACACCCCCATGGCATCCCTGAAAGGCCCCTTTGAGGGTTACCCTCCTTTCTAAGCCCCAGGTACCTACATCGGAAGCAGAAGTGTGGCCGGATGAACCACCAGGTCCAGGACGCTTGCGCTGCCTACAGGAGACCCCAGATGGCGTCCTCCGGTTCAGCGAAAAGCCACAGCCATAGCTGGAGCCTCTGATCCCTGGACAGCCAGCACCACCACCACCACCACAGTCCTTTCAGCTGGGTCAGCTGACAACATCATCATTTACGTTCCAATCTACGGTGATCCACCAATACCAGCTGCCATGGAAGATGAAGTCAGCAGCAGCCAAGGAAGCTGGGGCTTCTTCCCTGAATGCAATCTTGCCGGAACCGCTGCAGCCGGAAGTCCTTACCCCTGCTGCTGCGCTCACCAGCGTGACCACCACCCAGATTCGGTCAAGTCCGACTTCCGGAATAAGAGGGCAGTGGAGTTCCATCATGGCAGCGAGCTTGGCTTGTTTAGTTTGTATTGCCCCCGTTTGACTCTCACTCAGATGGGCATCGCTGTCAGGACTCCCCCCATTCTGCAGAAAATTTCCCAGTTGCGCCTAAGCGCGCCTAGTTTCCTTTTTCCCCCCTTCTCAGGTTATTTGGAGGCCCCCTTTGC
>ONZH01028574.1:0-42443 GCA_900303285.1 Rhinella marina
AGCCTGCCTTCTCCATGAGCCTCTCCCCAGCCCACGGCCTCTTCCTGCCTTTTGCGGTCCTACGCATCCCTCAACATCCCCACTGCTTTACCTGCTAGACATGACACTGGGCCAGGTCGGGTCACTGACATCTCAAGCGCCAACAATTTGGGCATTTTAAGGCTTCTGCATGTGTTTGAGTTGTTTTTACATTTTAAAGAAGACATGTCTGACCACATCTCACACACACACACAATGACAATTAGGGGTGGGGTCTATTTGCTTTCCCCTTTGCCTATGCCATCTGTGGTTGTCATAGGCAACGTGATTTTAAGGGGTGCAGAATTTTATCTTCTTTTTTGTCTAGTTTGGCTTGGGGTCCATGGCAATGTAGAGGGAAGAAGGTTTCCTTGTATGGTCTCACTTTACAGAGAGGTTACATTGTCTTTGGAGTGTATTGTTGAGAGGCTGTGATAGTGGCGTAATAGTGCGACTTGGGCGCGTTATATGCACCCAGACATGCTTCCCCTGCTGTCCCAGTTGCATTCCAGCAGTGTTGGCATCCTTTTCTGAGGTTTCAGGGTGGACTTGGTGACCTCCAAGTGGTCGAATTGAGATTTCCAAGTGGCAAGCATTTTTTTCCCATAGACTTTAATGGGATTCGATATTCGGTCGAATAGTCGAATTTCGCGGTCTATTCGAATCGAATTTCGAACTTTCGAATATTTCACTACTCGCTCATCTCTACTAATAAATAATATACGATGGATGGCACTCACCAGTTTCTTTCTTTGCTCAGAGTATATTTATTCACAATACTCCTACTCTTAGTTGCTATGGAGCTAAAAATATTACTTATTAGTAGTTTCTCATCCCGCATGTGCCCCCATGGAAGTGGGCTGGACCTGTTTAAGAGGAATGTCCCTGAACTCCAAGAATGCCTCACTCCACCTTGCAATGACATCATAGTAAGCAATCCTTAGCTATGTAGCACTGCATAGGGTTGGGAGCCTGCAGATGGTGTAATGTAAAAACATATGGACAGGAGCTTGCAAATGCCATAGATGGAAGTGTCAGGTGTAAGGATGAGCAAACCAGTCCAGACCGAACCGAGTTCAGGCTGAACTTTTCTTTTTTTTTAATGAACCTAAATTGTTCTGTGTTTTCATTTTTGACTAATCCATTAAAACAGAGCAAAGTGCCATTTTAGTGCACATGTCAGCAGGAAAAAACACTAGAGAGGAAACAGAAGGAGTCTCACATGACCATAAGAGGAAGTGGGTGGGGGCTTGCCCTAATTGGCTCCCAGGTTGACAGACAGCATGGATGAGCCAATCAGTGTTGCAGCAGGCAGGGAGGTGTCCCATTATGTGCTGGGCCGTGAATGAGGGTGGTTGTGTGTGACGGTGTATGCCAGGAAAACAATCTTAGGGAGCCAGGGATAGTGAAAAATCAATCAGGGAGAATCAGAAATTAATCAATCAAGCTTGGTGCCAGGGAGAGTGAAGGGAAAGGCTAGGATTTCGAAGAAGAATTGTGTGTGATGTGTATAATAGAGAGAAGCAGTGCAGCTGACAGACAGGAAGAAAGGAGACAGGACCTGTGGCTATGCCTGCTATCAGAAGTGCAGGTGCACCTCAAAAGCTGCTACCTGCAAGCAAATACTTTCACTTTGTTTCCCCATTTTCACAGAAATTCTTTTCTTTTGTGAGCTTCAAAATATAATATTAATTATTAATAGAGATGAGCGAGCATACTCGTCCGAGCTTGGTGCTCGTTCGAGTGTTACGGTACTCGTAAGTGCTCGCTGCTCAGACGAGTATCTCGCCATGCTCGAGGAAATGGCAACTTCCGCATCGTGCATTTTTGGCGCCTATAAACTCAGCCAATCACAAGCCAGGAGACTCTGCGGTACACCCAGCATCACGTGGGGCCCTTACATGTTGATAGCAGGGGTTGGCTGGCCTGATCAGGTGACCCTGGAATATACTAGTGACTGGCCGCGGTGCTCGGTTCAGATGCTGTCTGGATGTCGTTAGGGATAGAGCTGCTGCGTTTCAGGGAGAGTGTTAGGGCCTGCATTTAGTTCTCTGTTAGGCAGGAATCACCCACAAAGAACCCAATAGCCCTTCTAAGGGCTACAAGAAATTTTTTTTTGTCTCCTGGCTTGGCTGGCTGGCTGGCACTAGTAGTGCAGCTATCGCCATATATAACCCCTTTTTTTTTTTTTTTGTTATATCTCAGTGGTACAAATCCATTTCACACAGCAGTGTGGAACCATTCTGTGTGTCACAGTTCAGTACACTCACTACAATCCGTATTTTCTGTCCAGGTGATACTTTCTGTATGTCACTTAATACAACCAGGTCTTTTGCTCTCAAGTATATAGCTTGATCCCAAAAATCTCTGTGCGACATTTGTCTGGGTCGCAGTCAAAATAGCTACCGTCAGCAGGGTGTCAGTTAGCTCTACGATAGTTTCTGCACGTCACGTTCCAAAATAAACAAAACTAAAAAATATATATATAAAAAAAATCGTTTTTTTGTTGTTTTAGCTCAGTGATACAAATCCATTTCACACAGCTGCGTGGAACCATTCTGTGTGTCACAGTTCAGTACACTCACTACAATCCGTATTTTCTGTCCAGGTGACACTTTCTGTACGTCACTCAATACAACCAGGTCTTTTGCTCTCACGTATATAGCTTGATCCCAAAAATCTCTGTGCGACATTTGTCTGGGTCGCAGTCAAAATAGCCACCGTTAGCAGGGTGTCAGTTAGCTCTACGATAGTTTCTGCACGTCACGTTCCCAAAAAACAAAACTAAAAAAAAAAATTATAAAAAAAATAGTTTTTTTGTTGTTTTAGCTCAGTGATACAAATCCATTTCACACAGCTGCGTGGAACCATTCTGTGTGTCAAAGTTCAGTACACTCACTACAATCCGTATTTTCTGTCCAGGTGACACTTTCTGTACGTCACTTAATTAAACCAGACTGAACAAGTTTGTGGGTTTCAGTACAGCAGGCCCATTTATTTTTTATTTTTTATATAATACACTTATATACAGAAAATGTTGAACCCCATGGCTAAGGGTCGAGGACGAGGGCGTGGGCATTCAATTACTGCAGGGGGCAGAGGCCGTGGTCCTGGGCAGGGTGAGACAGTACCTGCTGATGAGGGAGCAGGGGAACGCCGCAGAGCTACACTCCCTAGCTTCATGTCTCAACTTACAGGGACACGTGGTAGAGGACTGTTGAAACCACAACAGTGCGAACAGCTGATGTCGTGGATTGCGGACAATTCTTCAAGTAATTTGTCCACCAGTCAGTCTTCCACGCAGTCCACCCACGTTACCCAAGGGAGCACTCCTCTGGCTCCTCCACCTCAACCTCCTTCTCCCCAGTCTGCCCCCTCCCAGGAAAATTTGGAATGCGATCCGGCATACTCTCAGGAACTGTTTTCTGGACCCTTCCCAGAGTCACAAACCACTTCTCAGGTTGCTGCTGACCTCGTTCCGATGCCCAAGTTTTCCAACTGTCGCAGTCTGTGGGTGATGATGATGATGATGACAATGTTGAGTTAGTGGAAGAAGTTTGTAAAGAGGTGTCGGAAGATGAGGAGACACGGTTGTCAGACAGTGGTGAAGTTGTTGTCAGGGCAGGAAGTCCGAGAGGGGAGCAGACTGAGGAATCGGAGGATGACGAGGTGACTGACCCAAGCTGGGTTGATAAGCCGAGTGAAGACAGTGCTTCTGAGGCGGAGGCGAGTGCTGCACCAGAACAGGTTGGAAGAGGCAGTGGTGTGGCCAGAGGGAGAAGCAGGGCCAGAGCTGGTGCATAAGCAGCAACTGTTTCACGTAGTGAAGCTCCCGTGGCGAGGCCTAGATGTCTTGAGGTTCTTTAAAGAAAGTGAAGATGACCGACGGACTGTGGTGTGCAACCTGTGCCACACCAGGATCAGCAGGGGTGCCACCACTACTAGCCTAACCACCACCAGCATGCGCAGGCATATGAGTGCTAAACACCCCACTCAATGGAACCAAGGCCGTTCACCACCTCCTGCGGGTCACACCACTGCTCCTTCCCCTGTGTCACTCGCTGCCTCTGCTAGTCAACCACCTGCCCAGGACCCCGGCACGAGCGCCTCCCGCCGGAAAACCACACCTTCGCCTCCACGATCCTCCACAGTGTCCACCAATTTGTCCCAGCACAGCATTCAGCTGTGTTTACAGCAGACGCTGGAGCGCAAGAGGAAATACAGTTCCACCCACCCACATGCCCAAGCCCTCAACGTCCACATATCCAAATTTCTGAGCCTGGAGATGCTGCTCTATAGGCTGGTAGAGACCGAGGCCTTTCGCAATTTTATTGCGGTGGCTGCCCCTCGGTATTCGGTCCCCAGCCGCCTCTATTTTTCCCGATGTGCCGTCCCAGCCCTACACCAGCATGTGTCAGAGAACATCATCCATGCCCTGACCAATGCTGTTTCTGAGAAGGTCCACCTAACCACGGACACGTGGACAAGTGCTGCCGGGCAGGGACACTATATCTCACTGACGGCACATTGGGTTAACTTGGTGGAGGCTGGGACCGAGACTGACCCTGGGGCCGCTTATGTACTGCCCACACCGAGGATTGCGGGGCCTACCTTGGTCACGGTTTCTCAGACGTACTATGCCTCCTCCTCCGACCCCTCCTCCTCCTCCACCTCCTCCTCCGAATTACCATCCATTGGGTTGGCACGGCGCCTTCAGTCGGTAGCTCTAGGCGCAGCAGCAGTGCCGTGGTTAAGCGCCAGCAGGCAGTGCTCAAACTGCTGAGCTTAGGTGACAAAAGTCACACCGCCCAAGAGCTGTTACAGGGCATCACGACGCAGACCGATGTGTGGCTGGCACCGCTGAACCTCAAGCCAGGCATGGTTGTGTGTGACAACTGGCGTAACCTGGTGGCGGCTCTGCAACTCGGCAGACTGACACATGTGCCATGCCTGGCCCACGTGTTCAATCTAATAGTTCAGCGGTTCCTCAAGACATACCCCAATCTGTCTGATTTGCTCACCAAGGTGCACCGCATCTGTGCGCATTTCCGCAAGTCTAGCACAGATGCTGCCACTCTCAGGGCAGCGCAGCGCCGCCATCAACTGCCCGCTCACCGACTGTTGTGCGACGTGCCCACGAGATGGAATTCGACATTAAACATGTTATCCAGAGTTTACCAGCAGCGCAGAGCGATTGTATACTGCCAGATGTCATCTTCCACCAGAACTGGTAGTCAGGTCTCTCAGATTCCTCAAGTCTACAATGAGGAGTGGACGTGGATGTCTGATATCTGCCAGGTGTTGAGCAACTTTGAGGAGTCAACACAGATGGTCAGCAGCGATGACGCCATTATCAGCCTCACCATCCCGCTGCTTTGCCTGTTGAAAAACTCACTGCTCAGCATCAAGTCGGATGCTTTGCGCTTGTCACAAGAGACGGTGGAGGAAGATACGTCGCTTGATAGCCAGAGCACCCTCCGGTCTGTTTCTCAGCGCGTATCGGAGGAGGGGGATGAGGATGAGGAGAATGTCGGCGAGACAGTAGAGGGTACCAGTGCTCAGTCCTTAACTCTTGAGCGTGTATGGGTTGAAGAGGAGGACTTGGAGGAGGAGGAGGAGGAAATGGAGAGTCAGGCCAGTGAGGAGAGGGAATTCTTACGTGTTGGGACTCTGGCGCACATGGCAGACTTCATGTTAGGCTGCCTATCCCGTGACCCTCGCGTTAGAAGCATTTTTTCAAACACCGATTACTGGGTGTTCACTCTCCTGGACCCACGGTACAAGCAGAACCTTTCCACTCTCATCCCTGCAGAGGAAAGGAGTATGAGAGTGAATAGATATCAACAGGCCCTGGTGCACAAGCTGAAACAATCCTTCCCATCTGACGCCGCTAGCGGCAGAGGGCATGGTTCTGTGGGCCAAGTAGCGGGGGAGAGAAGCCGAGCAGGCAGCTTGTCCAGCACTGGCAGGGGAACGCTCTCCAAGGCCTTTGCCAGTTTTATGTCACCCCAGCAAGACACTGTCACCTGTCCCCAGTCTAGGCAGAGTAGGGGGGAGCTTTACAGAAAGATGGTGAGGGAGTACCTAGCTGACCATACCAATGTCCGTAGCGATCACTCTGCTCCATACAACTACTGGGTTTCAAAGCTGGACACGTGGCCTGAACTGGCGCTGTACGCCTTGGAGGTGCTGGCCTGCCCTGCCGCTAGCGTGCTGTCAGAGCGGGTATTCAGTGCAGCTGGTGGCGTCATCACCGTTAAGCGTACACGCCTGTCAACTGACAGCGCTGACAGGCTGACGCTTATGAAAATGAACAAAGCCTGGATTTCACCGGAATTCAAATCTCCTCCGGGGGAAAGCAGCTAAAGATTAACATTACTTATGTATCCGATTCCTCTTCTCTACTCCTCCTACTCCTCTTCCTCCTCCATGTCATCTTTGCCTAACGCTGACCAAAAAAAGCCATTTTTTAGAGGTCCAACTGGCACTCCTTTACCACAATTTTTCAGAAGGGCCCCCTACAGGCCCTCTCTTCAAACAATTTTTCCTGAGGTCCACCTACAGGCCCTCTCTCCAAACAATTTTTCCGGAGGTCCACCTACAGGCCCTCTCTCCAAACAATTTTTCTGGAGGTCCACCTACAGGCCCTCTCTCCAAACAATTTTTCCGGAGGTCCACCTACAGGCCCTCTCTCCAAACAATTTACGTCTTTTTCCTATCTTTCTCTCTCTCGAAACTATTTTTCCGGATAGCTGCCATATACGGTAATAAAATGAGAAGAATACAGAGAACACATGCACAATAGATCAAGCTCATAATTTACGACTGTACCGGTTGATGCTAAATTTTTAAGTTGGGGTCCTGCGTCGTTATTCACTGAATTTCACTGATCTCCTCAATGTCTCCTCAAAGAACCGAAAGACCATTGTGGAGAGAGCGGCACAGCTCGCCATCAAAGTGACGAACCCCAACGCCAGACTGTGCAGCGAAGAGAATGAATAAATATCTCTGTGGTTATTTGTGCTAAATAAAAGTTAAATAAACATTAAAAAAAAAAATTGATCTGTTCCTGTGCCTGATCTACCCAAGTTGAATCTGTCCCATCATGAGAAAGTCCCCCCAAGGAGTCCCCACTGTAACTTGCTTCCCATACAACTACCTCACCCCCCGACACCTGTGTCTCGCCATTGTCCACCACCTCCTCAGACAATACTGGTAAATCCCCACTGTCAGCACATGGAGACTGCAAAAGGTCTTTCGAATTGGGGCAGAGAATGTTCTGGGGTAGCACATCAGAGAAGGGGTGACTATGGGGTTCGAGGGAATACGTGACCACATGCAATCTCCATCTAAAAAATCATACTGAGGCTCACCACCATGCTTTACACTGCAATCTTATTACTGAGGCTCACCACCATGCTTTACACTGCAATCTTATTGAAAGACAGACAATCAGGGGTTCACCGCCAGGTTGCCAGGCAGCATTTTTAAGTGGGTCACCATTACCATGTCCCTGAAAATTGCCTTGGGGTCATCGCCAGACTATTTTTATGAAAGGCCATGGGGTTCTATACACACAGTGCTGACGGAAGCCCATCAGCCTTTCTAAACACAATTGAATCTGTCCCATCATGAGAAAGTCCCCCCAAGGAGTCCCCACTGTAACTTGCTTCACTTTCAACTACCTCAGCCCCCGACACCTGTGTCTCGCCATTGTCCACCACCTCCTCAGACAACACTGGTAAATCCCCACTGTCAGCACACTGAGACTGCAAAAAGTCTTGCGAATTGGGGTCGAGAATGTTCTGGGGTAGCACATCAGAGAAGGGGTGACTATGGGGTTCCAGGGAGTACGTGACCACATGCCATCTGCATCTAAAAAGTCATACTAAGGCTCACCACCATGCTTTACACTGCAATCTTATTACTGAGGCTCACCACCATGCTTTACACTGCAATCTTATTGAAAGACAGACAATCAGGGCTTCACCGCCAGGTTGTCAGGCAGCATTTTTAAGTGGGTCACCATTACCGTGTCCCTGAAAATTGGCGGTGATGGACCTTCGTTGCATCTAGTTGGGTACTTCCCTAACATGTGATGGGCATGTGCCTCGCCTTTCTTGGTCTGGGTGAGCACAATTGCCATGAGGGTAACCACCAGGCTGTTGCCTGAGAATTTGGGGTAATGGTGGGATTAGGCAGTCTCAGAGGCATCCATGCATGCTGCCCCTGCTGTTTCCTGTCCATTTCTGTGGTGTTTCCATCATTTTCTGAGGTTTCCAGGTTTTCACCCAACCTTCCCTAGGCAATGCCTTGGTCCCCTGCAAAAAATGCTCGAGTCTCCCATTGACTCCCATTATTCGAAACGAGCACCCGAGCATCGGGAAAAGTTCGACTCGAATAACGAGCACCCGAGCATTTTAGTGCTCGCTCATCTTTAATTATTAATATTAATATAATATTAATATATAATATATAAACATTTTTGCCCCCTCCGTTAAATTGTTGTAAGCCACACTGACACATAATTTTGGTGGATTACTGCATTAATACCACCATTTTCTCACAGTCCAGGCAAAGCTGGAGCCTGCAATACACCATGCTACTGGCACTAATGCCTGAGGGTCAGTTCCGTGTACTCACTTTCCACACAGTTGAAGTTTTTACATTTTCTTGGGGGAAGGTGGTAAATTTGTTTAAGGTGCAGCATAAATGTATGTGATTACCGTATTAATACAGAAATTTTCTCACAGTCCAGGCAGGCTGAATGCTATCAGTAGACATCTCCTTGCGGCCGCTGCCTCATCTTGCTACTTTTGTTGTCTTTCTGCCTACCTACCATTACGTTCTGTAAGGCTGCTGCTGCGGCCTGCATCATGTCACTAATGCCACTTGGCAACCATCACGTTTCCTCAGGACAATTTTTTTTATTTTTAATCTCATAACGTTGTGTGTTTTAAACATCATCTGTCCCCGATCAGGGACAATTTTTGAAAGCTTTGGAATATGAAAAAGCATGAGACTTGTGCCAGCTTGGTGTCTTTTTGAACACACTGTATGTTAAAGTTGTCAAATGTGAGTTTACCCATAGCTACTGTATGTATGTCAGTGTCCCTCAGACATAATTTACTATTACTAACATTTCGTGCCAGAGCTTGGTGAGGGGTAGAAAATTCCTACAAAAAAATAAATGAAAAGAGATAAAAAGTTTTCCTAAAAATTATGTGCTAGGAGGCTAGAGGTAGTAATATACCAAATTTCGGGACAATCGAAGCAACTTTGTTTCAAATCAAACTTTAAAAAAATTTCTGTGAGACGGACTAGAAACAAATCCCGACTGGTTCACCTCTCTAGTCAGGTGACCTCCCATTACTTGACTTTGCATTGATGTAATTGTTAATATCGAGAACAACGGGCAGAAATTTCAGAAAGGAGCAGATTGTAAAAGAAAGGAAAATGAAGGTACATATAATCTTATGTTCAATATATTAATAAAAAAGTGGACAACCCCCATTAACAAGTAATATTACAAAAGGGTAATACAGAATATGAAATGCAGATGGATAACCACTAATTGAGTTCCACCATAGAGAACATGCAACATCTATCTCATCAACACCTGACATCTCTGTATTGGTCTATCCTACTCCACACTTCTTCATTCTTAATTTACAGTCCACTTGAACTTCATATGCATTAGCTCCTGCAAATAAGTTGATTGCTCATGATCTTTGCTGAGTGCCATTGACTAGGAGAATACAGATTATTTAAAATCTATGAAAATAAAAATGATGTAATACATAAAAATATACAGGAAAGGAATACATAGATAATACTGTATGCTTGGTGGTCTATGGTAAGGGTAAATATGTATTTCCAATAGTGCATGGAAGTAAACAGGCTAATGTAAATTTTCTTTATGGTTTACAGTGTTGAGGTGCTTACTAGATACATGATTAATTGTTTAGGGTTTATAAGGGTTTAACAAACACATAAGAGGTGGTCTAGGGTAGTGAAACGGTAAATTCCGATATGTCCTATATTGCATCTAAGTCAGGGGGTTAATGTACGTAAAGGTCTTTAGTGCTAAGGGGGTTAACAGACATCAGTGGTGGTCTAGAGTGGTGAATAGGATAACGTAACGTCTAAAAATACAAAGATAAAAATAAAGGGGCTGTCTTTTGCAGCAGAAGAAACCATTGGTACCTATCTTAGACAACGGAAGCATGTTGTCCCCCATGTCTGATAAGTGCAGATCCCATCTCAGGGACCTGCACCTATAGGTAGAACGGAGCCCACAGAGTCCCGGAGGGTGCTCCACCCATGTGTGGCCACCTTTCATTCATTCTTATGGGAGCGCAGCTCAGCTATTTTTGGATGTCCCATGGAAATGAAAGGGAGACGCACAAGGCATGCGCGGCCACCGCTCCATTCACTTCTATGGGATTGACAGGAACAGGAAATAGGTGGGACCTGCACTTATCAGACATTGGGGTCATATCCTAGCGATATGTCCCCAATGTCTAAGATGGGAATAATCCTTAATGGCCAACCAGGTAATGTATGGATGGTCTGCAGGTGAAAGCCATTATTTGTGGATCCTGAGCCTGGTAGCCAAATGACCCACTAAAGCATCTGGAAAGGGGTTTTTTAGTTGTAACAACTTCTATAAAGCAGATGTAAAAGTACAATTGAAATACTTTACAATAGTCCTTTTATGAGATGAATAAATCAAGTCAGCAAAAGGAAGATCACAGAGGCAGGAGAAGGAGAAATGTGCTATTTTCCAGTCCAATTTCCCTGCAGCCACTTTGGCTTTGATAACTAATGTTCTCCTGTTAAAACAAATACACCTTGCTTTATCAGGAAAATAGGTTCGTAAATCAAATATTAAAAAATAATGCCTGAGGTCGAAATTGAAATATTTAATTGAACCAACCAGATTTTTTACAACTATCAACACTATAATTGCAATTCTGAGAATTCTTTCAGAAGTTAAATCGATTCCTGGTGCTGAAGTTTAAATTGATGAATTGTGGCTAATATAATTTCTTTTTTCATTTGGTGGCTCAGGTTGATTTGCATGGCTTTGTGTTATAAACTTTCTAAAATGATATATTGCTTGATAGAAAAGCTGATAACCTAGGAAGTGCATTAGCTGAATATATTGTCCCATAAAGAAACAGGCTGGACAGATTTCGATGTTTTCCCTGCCTAAATATGCATTTACAGGCTTTATGTACATCATTAATTAAGAGTGGGAACATATTGTATAAAAAGGTCTGTGCCAGGAAATGCTTTCTGACTGGTGACAGGTAAGTGCTTAATATAGGAATCCTATGCCAGGAGCTACACATTCTGCCAGCTCAGACTAAGGACTGCATCACAAGCATCAATAAATATATCAAGGGGCCAGACGTGGGTAAAGTTGACATAGCAAAGTGACCACTACAGTAATACAGTTGATGTATTAATAGTTGAGGTTTTTTTAACTTCTTTGTATGTGCCCTATTGGTAATATTTATTATAGTCAGGGCAATAGATGGATTCTCTGGCCCTTTATTGAAATTTCTCCTTTAAAAAAGTTATTATACTAACACTTACCCTCCACAGTGCAGAGGTTCCAAGGCTCCTCTTTGCGGTATGATGACCATTCCACCAGCAATTCCATGTCCTTTTGTCCCTTGCAATCTACTTCTTTTGCTCTGTGACGCATGAGATGATGCGTCATAACTGATGTCACCTCCTTCTGCTGACCTTCCTTGGTCCTGATGCTGGCACACTACTGTGCATGCCTTGGGACCTTCAGCCATCTTCTGAGTTTACAGGCTTCTGTGTGAAGCCTGTACTAACTCATACACAGTGCAATATAAGTGCTGTGTATGAGTCACAGCATAGAGATCAGCCACAGATGTTGATTGCTATGCTGTGGATGGCACATGGGGATGGCACTGTGAATGGCACATGAGGATGACTATGGGGATGGCACTGTGGACGTCACATGGGAATGGCACTGTAGATGTCACATGGAGATGGCACTGTGAATGGCACATGGAGGTGGCACTGTGAATGGCACTTGGGGATGGCACTGTGGATGTCACTGTTATGGGGGCACTTTGGATGTCTCTATATTATGGGGCTCAGGATGTGTTATAGGGCTCATGCAAACAACCGTGATCGGCCCAGGAATCATGTGTCGGCCACATTTTCCAGGCCAACCACAGCTCTCCTGACCCACACTGACCGAATGATAGTCATTTTTGATACAAACAGTCTTCATCTGACTGCAGGGCAGATGTGTGCACTAACCTCCTCATGAGTGCATACCTCCCTATCAGATAAATTCTGGCTGTATCATACAGGGAGATGTGTCCTCCACACGGACCGTGTTTCCTGGACTGAATATGGCTGTATCATGCGGTGTCTCACACATGATAGGCCAAGATCAACACTGCAACAGGCAGGGCCAAAAAAGATAGGATTAGGCATCATGCACACAACCGTATCTGCTTCAACCATTTCTGCCAGATGCACATCTGCTAAATAAGGGTACCGCAACACGCATTTTTTTGCAGCGCCATTGACTTTTATGGGTTTGAAGTTTGCAGTTTGAGGACCGGAGAAGGACATGTTCTATGTTTTTCAGAACTGACAAAAGGATGTGGAAAACACATGGACATTATCAGTGTGCTTTCCACATCCATATGTTAGTTCCACAAAAGATAGAACATGTCCTATTCTGGTTCTACAAATGCAGACCTCGAACACATAGAAGTCAATGGCTCTGCAAAAAATGCAGGTTGCAGACACACAGTGTCCTTATTTAGTGGATCTGTGTATTTCAGACCACAAAAGTGACATGGTTGTGTGCATGAGGATCTATATACACACTTCAGCAGGCAGTATCATACAAGATAGGATTAGATACACAGCTCAGCAGACAGTATCATACAAGATAGGATTAGATACACAGCTCAGCAGACAGTATCATACAAGATAGGATTAGATACACAGCTCAGCAGGCAGGGTCATACAAGATAGGATTAGATACACAGCTCAGCAGGCTAGGTCATACAAGATAGGATTAGATACATAGCTCAGCATACAGTATCGTACAAGATAGAATTAGATACACAGTTTAGCAGACAGGATTGGTGTTGATCGAATCAAAGTTCAGAAAGTGGACTTAAATTCAAATTTCAGAAAAGATTTGATTTGCTGCAAAGCCAAATTTCCTCTTGCTTTGTGGTAACTAATTAATTTTGGGGGCTTTGGAATCAATTACTAGTTTTCCATAGAGTTACGAACTCAAATTACAATGATTTCAACTTACGATGGTCATCCTGGAACCGATTTGTATTGTAACTTAGAGTATTAAGGTGTTTAGTAAAAATATTATTCATTGTTTAGGGCTGATAAGGGGTTAACAGAGACTTCAGTGGCTGTATAGGATAGTGAAAGGGTAAATATAGACATTTCCAATAATGCGTTAACATCATGGGGTCAATATAAATTTCCTTGATGATTTGGAGTGCTAAGGGGGCTAAAATCAGATAAGTGTTTGTTGGAGACCTGCATGGTGGTCTGGGGTAGTGAATGAGAAAATGAAAAGATCTTTAGTGGTCTAAGGGTTAAACACCTTGTGTCTTGTGGTTATAGACCTCTCTAGGGTCTGACAATGTTTTGCGTTAACAGGTCGCTAAACAATATGATTGCCCATACACATAGCGGTAGTATGTTAACTATACCAGGCAGCATTAGTATGTCTCAGGCTGAACAGAGTTAAAAAGGTGGTCCAAATTCTTTTTTTCTTAAAAACTGTCAATAGCCTATTAAAAATAAAAAGAACTTACGCCCCAAGTGCAGCCGGTCTGTCCTCCCCACTGGACTGCAGCTATGACATCCAATAAACTGCTGCAGCCAGCTTCAGTGGTCTAGGATCATACACCACTGAGGCCAATAGTTACCTGCAGTGGTATGTCAAGAAATTGAGATAAGCTTTTTTTTTTTTAATTATTCTAACAGGTTCCTAGTAGTTTTGAGAGATTAAAAAATAACTCAGACAACCCCTTTAAGCTTTCTCTTTCTAAAGAGCAGTGAGGTTATAAACATATCTTTATAAAAATGGAAACAAAAAAAGTGAAGGAAAATACAATCTATTCTATACATTAGAAGTTTATATAAAAAACAAAACAACAACAAAACACACAAATGTTCTCCCAACATATGGGCTCTTCTGTTGATTCCACCTCATATTTTCATAGCAGCATAAAATGTCAGCATAATGAGTAAATCAGTGAGAGATTGAATCAATTTCACAACATGATGTTTGCTATTCTAAGAGAGGAGCAGATACAAAAGGTTATTTCACATAAATTGATGCATGGGCACCATTTCAGCAGCATGCTTTTAAAATCATATTTCTATAGGTCTGTGCTGAAAGGTTTATTTCAGCCTTTGGGAATTTTCTTGTAAATGTCCTCATAATAGCAAGAAGGTTTCAATGCAGCAACTGGTAATATATTGCAATGTCAGCTGATATCCCATTTACCCATTACCCATTGCTGCTTTACTCGGCAGATTGCCCTCAAAGCAATGGGGATAAATCAGATTGGCTGTTGAAACGAATGGAGATGTCTCATGTAATTTTCATGGAGATAGGATTTCTAAGGATAAGGCAACCTTAAAGGCCAAGGTTCTTTAAATCCTATATGCATGTTCTAAGCCCAAGAATGAAGGTACTCTACATAACCAAAGCAAGTATGTTTTAGGAAATTCTAATTTTAAAAATTAGTGTAATATATTAAATCAATGATTTGCTTTATGACATATTTAAAACTTATAAGTAGTAAAACACTTTATATGTAGTACAACACACATTAGAAGCGTCCTATCTGGATGATATAATTTTATCCATCATTTCTTTTGCTAATTGAGCCTTGATAACTATGAATACAGACTCACCCCATTACATTGTTACAGAAACAGATGTGGATCTGCTGTGTCACTGAACAGATTTGAGACACACTGGTGCAGAGGACTGAGACATCAGGAAAAACTAGAGTCATGAAACAAGCTGAGGTCAGGAAGGCAGCATTTTTGCTATCCAGCAAGCAATACAAAGGCAAATGCGAGTAGCAAATACAGAGGTAGGCAGTAAAGGGTCAAATCCCAGGAAAATGAATAGAAGAATGGGACACTTTTGCAGGAAACTAGCAATTAGAACCTATTGTTCAGGCACCACCTAAGAGAGGAAGATTCCTTAAAGTGTGACTGACGTTCTATTTTTATTTGTGTAATGTGTAGGGGCAGTGATGCTGACCATTTTTGTAATATACTTTAATTACTGAAATCATCCATTTCTATTAGAAAAATAGCTCTAAAGTGGCCCATTTTGAGCCCTCGCAACTCTCCTCTGTCTTCTATTTACATGAGGCAGTCAATGCTGAGCAAGTCTCCACTGTTATGTAAACAAAAGACATAAGGATGTAGCTTAACCCCTTCAGCCCCGGGCCTGTTTTCACCTTCATGCCCAGGCCATTTTTTGCAAATCTGACATGTGTCACTTTATGTGGTAATAACTTTGGAATGCTTTTACTTATCCAGGCCATTCTGAGATTGTTTTCTCGTCACATATTGTGCTTCACGACAGTAGTAAATTTTTGGCAAAATATTTCATTTTTATTTTTTAAAAAATACCAAATTTACCAAAAATTTTGAAAAATTTCCAAATTTCCAAATTTCAATTTCTCTACTTTCAAAATACATAGTAATACCTCCAAAAATAGTTATTATTTTACATTCCCCATATGTCTACTTTATGTTGGCATCATTTTATAAATGTCATTTTACTTTTTTGGGACGTTAGAGGGCTTAGAAGTTTAGAAGCCATTTTTCAAATTTTCACCAAATTTTCCAAAACCATTTTTTTAAGCACCAATTCAGATATAAAGTGATTTTGAGGGGCTTACATAATGAAACCCCCCATAAATGACCCCATTTTAGAAACTACACCCCTCAAATTATAAAAAAACTGCTGTTACAAACTTTGTTAACCCTTCAGGTGTTCCACAAGAATTAAAGGAAAATGGAGGTGAAATTTCAAAATTTCAATTTTTTGGTAGATTATTCATGTTAATAATTTTTTTCTTGCAACACAGTAAGGGTTAACAGCAAACTAAACCTCAATATACATTGCTCTGATTCTGCAGTTTACAGAAATACCCCATATGTGGTGGTAAACGTCTCTATGGGTTTGTGGCAGTGGTCAGAAGGAAAGGAGCGCCATATGGATTTTGGAGGCAGATTTTGCTAGAATAGTTTTTAGGCACCATTTTGTAATTGAGAGACCCTGACGTACCCCTAGAGTGGAAACCCTCAAAAAGTGACCCCATTTTGGAAACTACACCCTTCAACAAATATATTAAGGGGGGTACTGACCACTTTGACCCCCTAAGTGTTTTACGGAATTTGGAAACACTTGGCTGTGAAAATGAAAAATTTCATTTCTTCCAATAAAATGTTGCTTTAGCCCCAAATTTGTTGTATTTTCATAAGGGGTAACAGGAGAAAAGCACCACATAATTTGTTTCCCATTTTCTCCTGAATACGGCAACACCCCATATGTTGTGGTAAACTGATGTGGGGGCACATGGCAGGACTCAAAACAGAAGGAGCGCCATATGGATATTACAACACAGATTTTGATGGAATGGTTTGCGGGAGCCATTGATTTTTATTTTTTTGAGTTATTGTCTTATGTGGGGGCTCGTTTTTTGCGGGATGAGCTGATGTTTTCATTGGTACCATTTTGGGGTACATAAGACTTTTTGATCGCTTGGTATTACACTTTTTGTGAGTCAAGGTGAAAAAAATAGCTGTTTTGGCATAGTTTTTAAAAAATTTTTTTTACAGAATTCACCAGAGAGGGCAAATCATGTGATATTTTTAGAGAGCAGGTTGTTACGGACACGGTGGTACCCAATATGTCTACCATTTTTATTTTTAGAAAGCTTTACACATTAGATGCATTTTTGAACAGAATAAAATCTTTATTTTGTGTTGCCATTTTCAGAGAGCCATATTTTTTTCAGTTTTTGGTCGATTGTCTCAGGTAGGGTATCGTTTTTGCAGTACAAGATGATGGTTTGATTGGTACCATTTTGGGTCAAATACGCCTTTTTGATCGCCTGCTATTACACTTTTTGTAAGGCAAGAGGGAAAAAAATGGTTGTTTTGGCATAGTTTTTTTTTTTTTTTTGCAGCATTCACCTGGGGGACCATCTCATGTGATATTTTTATAGAGCAGGTTGTTACGGACGTGGCGATACCAAATATGTCTAACTTTTTTATTTTTGGAAAGTTTTACACATTAGATGCATTTTTGAACAGAATAAAATCTTTATTTTGTGTTGCCATTTTCAGAGAGCCATATTTTTTCAGTTTTTGGTCGATTGTCTCAGGTAGGGTATCATTTTTGCAGGACAAGATGACGGTTTGATTGGTACCATTTTGGGTCAAATACGCCTTTTTGATCGCCTGCTATTACACTTTTTGTGAGGCAAGAGGGAAAAAAATGGCTATTTTGGCATAGTTTTTTTAACAATTTTTTTACAGCATTCGTCTGGGGGGCCATCTCATGTAATATTTTTATAGAGCAGGTTGTTACGGACGCGGCGATACCCAATATGTCTAACTTTTTTATTTTTGGAAAGTTTTACACATTAGATTTATTTTTGAACAGAATAAAATCTTTTTTTGTGTTGCCATTTTCTAAGAGCCATATTTTTTTTATTTTTTGGGCGATTGTCTTAGGTAGGGTATCATTTTTTTCAGGACGAGATGACGATTTTATTAGTACCATTTTGGGATAAATACGCCTTTTTGATCGCGTAGTATTACACTTTTTGTGGGGGAAGGTGACCAAAAAATGGCTGTTTTGGCACTGTTTTTATTTTTTATTTTTTACTGTGTTCACCTGGCGGGATGGATTATGTGATATTTTTATAGAGCCGGTCCATACGGACGCGGCGATACCCAATATGCCTACTTTTTCTTTTTTTTTTCTTTTTTTAACATTTTTTTTACTTTATTGGGGGGAAAATGGCGTTTTTCTTTTTTTTACTTGAAACTTTTATTATTATTATTTTTTTAACTTTATTTTTTAACTTTTTTTTCACCTTTTTTTCAACTTTTGGGGGTCTGATCCCCTTTACAATGCATTACAATACTGTTGTATTGTAATGCATTGGCTGTAAGTGTATTACTCACAGTAATACACTTACAGCCTGCTTCCTGTGCGATCCAGGGGGCTGGATCGCACAGGCTCGCAGGGATGGCAGCCACGATGCCTAAGAAAGGCATTGGGCTGCCATCCAAGCCATCGGGTCCCCGTCACAGCAGCGCGGGGACCCGATGGCCCCCCCGCTCGCCATCCTGAATATGCGCACACCTCATGTGCCGCGGTCAGCGCTGACCGCGGCACATGAAGGGTTAATGCGCCGGCATCGGTGTTTTCACCGATGCTGGCGCATTCCCCAGGGGTCCGGCACCTGGGCACTGCCGGACCCCCGCCGCTGATCGGGCGGGCGCAGCTCCTGCACCCGCCCGATCAGCGCGCCGTACATGTACGGCGCTGGGCGGCAAGTCACGTCCCGCTGCGCCGTACATGTACGGCGCTGGGCGTGAAGGGGTTAAGCTCAAAATGGGTCACTTTAGAGCTATTTTTCTAATAGAAATGTATGATTTCAGTAATTAAAGTATATTACAAAAATGGTTAATGTCACTGCCCCTATACAGTACACAAATAAAAATAGAATGGCAGTTAAATTTTAAGTACATCAGGCAGGCTAGCCATAGGCTGCACAAACTATACCTTTAAGAGCTAGAGAAATCTTGGGTAGACAGCGCCACTGCAGGTGAAGAACAGGCTCCAGGTGGAGTATACATAGCAGCGAGATGCCGAAGGCCATAGACCACGAGAGCACAGGAATGGGCAATTGGGTAAGCATCACAAAGGAACAAGTGGGCAGTGGCTGACACAGACCACTGGTATCACACTTATATTTGAGTTTGTCTGGTTTGTTTCAGAGTTCCAGTATTTTTGACAACAATAATAGTGCAGGTAATAATGTTGGTGCAAACAGATCCAAGTTTTCATTTGTTTCAAATTTGAGATTAGATAAAACTCAGGTTGTTTTCTTTAATTCCTACATAAGGATATGCATGCAAATCATTAATGAAAGGTAATTTGGCATGCCACCATAAAAGTATTTAAAGGAAAAAATCAGTTTGTGGGATCACATTGCTGAGTGTCATAGTAGAGACCAGGCTCTGACATCAATTAAGGAATAAGATTTATTCAGACTACACGTTTCAAGGACGTCAGGTCCAGTATGTTGTAATCCAGATAAAGCTTATTCCTTGATCCATGTGAGAGCCTGGTCTCCACTACTGGAGTGACCGGATTTCGGGTTGCCCCAACACTACGCTGTGTCCCCGGGAAACCATCGAAGTGTCACCACGTGTTGCTGCTCTCCAGAACGGATGGTAAGGAATGGTGTACTCCAATGGGAAATAAGTCCAGAGAGTCAGAGTCTCCTCCTTGACAGAAGAAGAGTTTGATGCTGAGGGAAGGCCTAAGCTAGCTGTCCCTCTCTCTCTCAGAAGGCTGGTACCCTGGTCAAGGCCCCTTAGTCTGTAGCTCAGTAGTTTGGGTGGCTCCTTGGTCACATGACCCATGATCTGTAGCTCAGCATCCTTATCTCAATGTTTTCTTCTGGTCACTCATGCAGACCGGCATGAGTCTTTCCTCCAAGCACTGGTCCCTAATTGCAGAACACTAGACTTCTCTCCTTATATACCATCTCTAGCTAGACTGGAACCTTCTAGTGGGAGGGGTGGAGAAGCTCCGCACAAACAGATACATTGTAACACTTTCCGTCTCTAATAGATTTACATTAGAGCATCAGTGATACTCAATGGCAATGATACAGCAATTTTTTCCAGACAAAAACAAGTTTCCAGACATAATAACACATCTAAAACCAGGCATTCAAAAGGTCAGTCTGTCTGGGTTTGGTGGTAAACAAGTCTGGCTTTTTCCTTCCAAAACATGTTCTTCTTTAAACCCTAAAGAAGCTGTGGAAAATTACCAGATTCTCAATGAAAATCCTAATAGTCTCTCAGTGTTAATTAACCCTTTCCATAGAACCTTGCAAATGCAGTGCAACTGAACAGGGTATATATCAAAATATACATATAAAATGCAGTAACACAGTAGTAAACAGTATCAGTTAACCTTTACAAGATAAATCAAGTAAGAAATTTTAACTTTGCATAGGGGAAATAGGCAAATGCCCACAAATATCCTAACATCAAAATACCCCCTGCTCCAGGGTACTACACTACAACATTCAGTGGCACAAACCCACAATCAGATTTCTATACTTGAATGCTCCATATCACCCACCACTTACTCTATGACTTACTCTATAACACTGTATATTGATGAAGAGCAGCAGCATATTTAGCACTAATTAACATTGGACAACCTCGTAGAGGAGAGCAATTCTGTGCTTCCACACCAACTCAATGTTTTAAAAATTCTACACTGTGGTATGCCATATTTTCTAAAATAACCATAGAAGAATGTCACAGTGATCTACGTAGGTGCAGGAAAAACTGTTATCCCAGAGTTTTTTTTCCTATCCTGTCAGCATAATGATTGCTAAGGCTGAGGTTTTTATACTGACAGCCTTGGCTCAAGTAAAGGCACCTAATGTTGTCCAGTATTAATGTCTGTTAAAGGGCATCTGTCAGTAGGTTTGTACCTATGAAACTGGGTGACCTGTTGCATGTGCGCTTGACTGCTAAAGGCAACTGTGTTGGTCCCATGTTTATATATGCCAGCATTATTGAGAAATATACAATTTTAATATATGCAAATTAGCCCCTAGAAGCCATAGGGGCATTGTTGTACACTAGAGGCTCTGCTCTCTCAGTAACTGCTATGCCATCTGCACTTTGATTGACAGGACCAAGCAGGCAGGAGCGCAGGTAAAAGCTCATGGGTCCTGGTGCAAAAGGTTTAGCTTGGGTCCACCTTCCCTCAGTGCTTTGTAGCCAGAGACAGGGAAGAACATAGCCTTTGTGTTGCCTGGGGCAAAAATTGAAATGACATCCCTCCTCCCATGCCATATTCTTGACCTAACCTCCAGTCAGGGGTGTAACTTGACCTGCATGCACTTTCTATAATACTGATGTCTTCTTATGCAGCACAAGGGTTTTTGGGCCCAACACAGATGCCTTCAGCTGCCAAGCACACATGCCACACGTCAGCTAGTGTCATAAGTACAACCATAGGGCTTCAATATCCAATACCCTGCATAGACAAAGGGACAGCAATTTCTGATTTTCCAGATATTGCGAAAATACACATTTGAGAATTGAGAAGGCACATTTGCTCAGCTGTTCTCAGAAACCTGACAGAAGTGAATGGATGATGCTGGGAGTTGTAGTTTCGCAACAGCTGGGGGTATTGTTGATCCCTGCAATAGTCCATTCATTTTAAATGTGCAGTCACTACACACCAAACATAGAGACCCAGCAAACAGCCAAGTTAGCAAACTACCAGTGTCCGCACAGCAGTTGTGGGAGTCTTTGGTACCTCCTAGCATCACGTGGTACCCCTACAAGTCAATAGCAGGGAGAGTGTTAGGGCCTCAATTTAGATTTTGGTTAGGCAGGAATCATCCTCAAAGAACCCAACAGCCCTTCTAAGGGCTACAAGCACCTTTTTTTTGGTCGCCTCCTGGCTGCTGGCTGGGACTTGTAGTGCAGCTACCGCCATCTTGGCTACACACTGTGCACAGTGACTGGTGGCAGAAAGGGACAGCATGTGGTCCACACAGACCCCAAAGAAATTGCCCAAAGTCCTCTTAGTACTCATTTTTGCTGCTGCTGTACCTTGGCTTGCTGGGATCTGTAGTGCAGTCTAGGGAATACGTTTTTTCTCTCAGTTATATATACTAAAGTGCAGTGAACAATTCTGTAGTGTGCTGTACAGTAGCCACAGTCTAAAGAGTACGTTTTTTCTCTCAGTTGTATATACTACAGTGCAGTGAACAATTCTGTAATGTGCTGTATAGTAGCCTCATTCTAAACAGTACGTTTTTTCTCTCAGTTATATATACTACAGTGCAGTGAGCAATTCTGTAGTGTGCTGTACATTAGCCATAGTCTAAAGAGTACGTTTTTCTCTCAGTTATATATACTACAGTGCAGTGAACAATTCTGTCATGTGCGTTACAGTAGCTGGAGTCTAGAAAATACGTTTTTTCTCTCAGTTATTTATACTACAGTGCAGTGAAAAATGATGTAGTGTGCAGTACAGTAGCCGCAGTCTAAAGACTACGTTCTTTCTCTCAGTTATATATATACTACAGTGCAGTGAAAAATTCTGTCGTGTGCTGTACAGTAGCTGCAGTCTAAAGACTACGTTTTTTCTCTCAGTTATATATACTACAGTGCAGTAAAAAATTCTGTCGTGTGCGGTACAGTAGTCGCAGTCTAAAGACCACATTTTTTCTCTCAGTTATATATACTACAGTGCAGTGAAAAATTCTGTCGTGTGCGGTACAGTAGCCGCAGTCTAGAAAATATGTTTTTTCTTTCAGTTATATATACTACAGTCCAGTGAAAAATTGAGTGGTGTGCGGTACAATAGCCACAGTCTAAAGACTACATTCTTTCTCTCAGTTATATATATTACAGTGCAGTGAACAATTCTGTAGTGTGCGGCACAGTAGCCGCAGTCTAGTGGTGACACCAACAAGTGACCAAGTTAGTTGAGGTAGCAGGTGAGCCACCCAAACATGTAGCCTGATACAGCATGGCAGTGACAACAGAGTGACCAAGTTAGACTGAGGTAGCAGGTGAAGCACATAAAATTTTACCCTGACACAGCATGGCGGTGACACCCCCAATTGACCAAACTTGAGGTAGCCGGTGAACCACCCAAAAATTTACCCTGACACAGCATGGCGGTGACAACAGAGTGATCAAGTTAGATTGAGGTAGCAGGTGAACCACCCAAAAATTTACCCTGACACAGCATGGCGGTAACACTACCAATGCCTTGGTCAGACTGAGATTGCAGTCAAATGGCTGTAGGTGAGCCTCCCAAAAATTTGTTTTGGAGTGTCTGAAGTTGACCCTCCAGAAAAATTGTTTTTGAGTGTCTGTAGTTGACGCTCCTAAAAAAATTATTGGAGAGAGGGCCTGTAGGTGGCCCTCCGTAAACATTGTTTGTAAAGAGCGCCAGTTGGCCCTCCAAAAAATTGCCTGTTGGCTCAGCGTTTGTGTGCAAAGAGAAGGAGGAGGAGGAGAGGAGAGGATACATAAAGAATCTTCATGTTGAGCTGCTTTCCCCCGGTGGAGATTTGAATTCCGGTGAAATTCAGGCTTTATTCATTTTAATAAGCGTCAGCCTGTCAGCGCTGTCAGTTGACAAGCGTGTATGCTTATCAGTGATGATGCCACCAGCTGCACTGAAGACCCGCTCTGACAACACGCTAGCGGCAGGGCAGGCCAGCACCTCCAAGGCATACAGCGCCAGTTCAGGCCACATGTCCAGCTTTGCAACCCAGTATGGAGCAGAGTGATCACGCAGGACGTTGGTATGGTCAGCTAGGTACTCCCTCACCATCTTTCTGAACAGCTCCCCCCTACTCTGCCTATACTGGGGACGGGTGACATAGTCTTGCTGGGGTGACATAAAACTGGCAAAGGCCTTGGAGAGTGTTCCCCTGCCAGTGCTTTACAAGCTGCCTGCTCGCCTCCTCACCCCCGCTAGTTGGCCCACAGAACTACGTCCTCTGCCGATTTCCTCTACAGGAATGAGAGTGGAAAAGTTCTGCTTCTACCGGAGGTCCAGGAGGGTGAACACCCAGTAATCGGTGTTGGCAAAAATGCTTCTAACGCGAGGGTCACGGGAAAGGCATCCTAACATGAAGTCAGCCATGTGCGCCAGAGTCCCAACACGCAAGAATTCCCTCTCCTCAATAGGCTGACTCTCCATTTCCTCCAACTCCTCCTCTTCAGCCCATACACGCTCAACAGATAAGAAGGAATGAGCATTGGTACCCTCTTCAGTCTCGCCAACATTCTCCTCCTCTTTCTCCTCATCCTCCTACTCCCCCTCCTCCAATACACGCTGAGAAACAGACCTGAGGGTGCTCTGGCTATCAAGCAACGTATCTTCTTCCCCCATCTCCTGTGACAAGCGCAAAGCCTCTGACTTCATACTGAGCAGTGAGTTTTTCAGGAGACAAAGCAGCGGGATGGTGATGCTGATAATGGCGGCATCACCGCTGACCATCTGTGTCGACTCCTCAAAGTTGCTTAACATCTGACAGAAATCAGACATCCACGTCCACTCCTCATTGTAGACTTGAGGAAGCTGACTAACCTAACTACCAGTTCTCGTGGAAGTTGTCATCTGGCAGTCTACAATCACTTTGCGCTGCTGGTAAACCCTGGCTAACATGTGTAATGTGGAATTCCATCTCGTGGGCACTTCGCACAACAGTTGGTGAGCAGTCAGTTGTAAGCGCCATTGCACTGCCCTGAGAGTGGCAGCATCTGTGGTTGACTTGCGGAAATGCGCACAGATGCGTCGCACTTTGGTGAGCAAATTAGACGTGACCGAGGTAGGCCCCGCAATCCTCGGTGTGGGCAGTATATGAGCGGCCCCAGGGTCAGACTCGGTCCCAGCCTCCACCAAGTTAACCCAATGTGCCGTCAGGGAGATATAGTGTCCCTACCCACCAGCACTTGTCCACGTGTCCATGGTTAGGTGGACCTTCTCAGTAACCGCGTTGGTCAGGGCAAGGATGATGTTCTCTGACATGTGCTGGTGTAGGGCTGGGTGTGCTGGTGTAGGGCTGGGACGACACATCGGGAAAAATAGTGGCGGCTGGGGACCAAGTACCAAGGGACAGCCACCGCCATCAGGTTGCGGAAAGCCTCAGTCTCTACCAGTCTATAGCGCAGCATCTCCAGGATCAGCATTTTGGAGATGTGGACGTTTAGGGCTTGTGCATGTCGGTGGGTGGAATTGTATTTGTGCTTGCGCTCCAATGTCTGATGCAAAGACAGCTGAATGCTGTGCTGGGACACATTGGTGGAGGGTGTGGAGGATCATGGAGGTGAAGGGGTGGTTGTAGGGCGGGAGGTGCTTGTGCCGGGGTCCTGGGCAGGGGGTCGACTCACAGAGCCAGCATGTGACACAGGGGAAGGAGCAGTGGTGTGACCCGCAGGAGGGGAACGGCCTTGGTTGCATTGAGTTGTGTGTTTAGCACTCATATGCCTGCGCATGCTGGTAGTGGCTAGGCTGGTAGTGGTGGCTCCCCTGCTGATCCTGGTGTGGCACAGGTTGCACACCACAGTCCGTCGGTCATCCTCACTTTCTTTAAAGAACCTCCAGACTTGCGAACATTTAGGCCTCGGCACGGGAGCTTCACTCCGTGAAACAGTTGCTGATCTACTTGCTCTGGCCCTGCTTCTCCCTCTGGCCACCCCACTGCCTCCTCCAACTGGACTGTATTAAATGGATCTGAGAGAAATAATGTATTCTCTAGACTGCGGCTAGTGTACCGCACAACACAGAATTTTTCACTGGACTGTATTAAATGGATCTGAGAAAAAACACATATTCTCTAGACTGTGGCTAATGTACCGCACACCACACAATTGTTCAATGGACTGTAGTATATGTATCTGAGAGAAAAAATGTATTCTCTAGACTGCGACTAGTGTACCGCACAACACACAATTTTTCACTGGACTGTAGTATTTATAAGTGAGAGAAAAAACATATTTTCTAGACTACGGCTACTGTACCGCACACCACAGAATTGTTCACTGGACTGTAGTCACCGCCATGCTGTGTCAGGCTAAATTTTTGGGTGGTTCATCTGCTATCTTAGTCTGACCAAGCCACTCTGAGGTTTACCGCCATGCTGTAAACTGCAATCTCAGTCTTAACAAGTCATCCTTGGGTTCACCCCCATGCTGTAAACTGCAATCTCAGTCAAACTTTGTAATTTAGAGGTTCACCACCAAGGTGTTCTAGAATACAATTTTAGCGGGTTCACCTGCAATCTCAGTCACAGACTGTCATTCAGGGGTACACCACCATGCTTTTTTAAACCATTTGTTTCTGAGGGTCACCTCCAGGCTCTCACCCACGATTTTTTGGAGGCTTGCCATTACACTGTCGGCCAAAATTGTCTTGAGGGTCACCGGCGGCCTCTCCCCCACAACTTAAAGGAGGGTTACTAAAGGAGGGTGTCTTGAGGGGCACTAAAAGGCTCTGCACCCACCCACGTGTGGAGACTAATAGGTGGGTGCAGTGTGCGTCTTAGCCCGTCTGGAATTAGGAAAGCTGGGCACTGTGCTTGGAGGTCTTTGTGTCTGCCGTGGACAGGGTGGGTGTTTGCCTTTCTGGGATGGGGAGAGCTGGGCACTGTGCTGGGAGAACTTTGTGTACGCTGTGGACTACTGGGTGGGTGCGGGGAGGGAGACACTTATGCCTGCGTCCTGGGGCGGGGGAAAGAACAGCAGTGCCAGCATGGGCAGTGGTGTCACCCGCAGGCGGTGATGGACCTTCTTTGCACCTAGTTGGGTGCTTTACTAATATGTGATGGGCATGTGCCTTGCCCATCTTGGTCAGCACAATTGTCTTGAGGGTCACCACCAGGCTGTTGCCCAGAATTTGGCATAATGGTACGATTAGGCAGCCTCAGAGGCATCCATACATGCTGACCCTGCTGTTTCCTGTCCATTTCCATGGTGTTTTCATCATTTTCTGAGGTTCCAGGTTTTCACGCAACCTTCCCTGTGCAGAGCTTTGGTCCCCTGCAAAAAATGCTCGACTCTCCCATTGACTTTAATGGGGTTTGTTATTCGAAATGAGCACCCGAGCATCTGGAAAAATTCGACTCGAATAACTAGCACCCGAGCATTTTAGTGCTTGCTCATCTCTAGTGAGAACTAAATATATATCCTAACAAAAATGACTTTTATTTTAGAAATGTAGGTTAAAAAATTGAACAAACCAGCACAAAAACAATATAAAAATTAAAAAGGTACACATTTAAAAAAGGTGCACTTGGTAGAAGCATAAAACATAGGTGATATAATATGCCCCACCTTCTGAACCCCAATCTCTTGGTAGAAGTTTTTGCATATTTTTGAGAGCACTTTTTGATCTTTTGCGTTGTTTACTTGGATGTTCATACCCCTTTGTATATTCTGCATTTAATGTTCATGTGTTTATTGCGAAGTACAGTACATTTACCATAAGGTCAGAGTTAAGATAATGGAGATTACCATGGTCCCCCTCATTGTGTGTTTATACCAATTGTACGTTTTTAAATGTTTTTAATTATTTTTGTGCTTGTCTGTGCAGTTTTTGTAACTACATTTATGAAAAAAAACAATATGTTGTACATGTTTGGATGTATATGTAATACCCCACAAGGGTTTTACCATTTCTGCACTCCATTACTGTCTCTAATGGTTAACATGAATGTCATCTTTGTATTTATTTCCAGGTCCTTTACCATTTTGCATTGATATTATTTTTATGCATCTGTTTTGTACATGTATTATGCCTAGTTCACCAACAGGTAGCGGTGTATATCAGGCAGGGAGAAAGATCTATAGACAGAATGGAACTCACCATTCCATTCTCCCCCCTTTGGCAGAAGTGGGCTAAGCCTGCTTCCTACCAGAGGGAGGGCTTGAAGGTCTAGTTTAGAGCAGTCTAACTCGGGGCACCATCAGAGCCAGATATGCCTAACAGATAGCAGCCATTGCAGTCTAATATAAGTTTGCGATGGCGGCAGATCTGTGGAAGATGTAGCAGCAAGGGGAAAAAGTTCTCTGGCATCAGCTTGAGTCTCTCCAGAAGGAGGTAGCTCATAGAGCACTCTGACTCCTTGCTAATTTACTTACTGAGTGTCAGGAGAGGGACAATGGCCAAAGGCACCCCAATCCAGGGATACCAGAACCAACCGAAAGTCCAGTAACTAGACCCAAGCCGAGTTTAGCACAGCAGAGAGAGAAAGCAGAGTACTCAAGTTTGCCTGCCAGTTTATACCAAAGCCTGCTGGGACCAAGAAAAAGCCTGAATATTGTCTGGATGACAGTTTATACAAGTAAAGCCATTAGACTCGATTTATACCCCATGTCCACCATTACTATTCTTCTTTATTGATTCAGAGCCTAACCCTGGGGAGCGATAGTATCCAGGTAGGAGCACTGTGATGCACACACACACGGCATGTCCTATAGACCTGGGACATGATCAGCCCTGGGGGGGAAGCGTGTTGCATATGTTGAATGCTCACTTGTTTGAACACACTCCTCTTTTAGATATGTTTACTATGTACTAATAACTGCACTTTTCTGTACTCACTAATTGCTCAACTAGTCAAATAGTACAATATTTTTTGTGCTATTTGGTCTAGTTGGAGAGAATTGATGTTCCTATAATGTATTTCCCTTATACAGTGAAATACTATCAGGTAACAGATCCACTATAAAGGGTTTTTTCACTTTTTATTAAAGGGGTTATCCGAGACTTTTAAATTTCCCCTCACAATGCTGGGCCCCTCACAATGAATATACTTACCTCACATCCTGCTCCCTGCGCCGCTCCTGGTCCCCGCACAGCCGCTTCTGCTTCTTCCCGTATGCGGATGAAAACATTTGGTGTTGGGGGAGAGCAGCCAATGGCCGTTGGGGACAGGGAGGAGCTTCCCTAGCATCACAGGTGATGCTAGGGAGGCTCGTCCCCCCCCCGACACTGGATGTTTTAATCTGCACATGGGGAGAAGCAGCAGTGGCGGTGCAGGGACCAAGAGTTGCGCAGGGAGCGAGGTAAGTATATTCATTGTGACGGGCCAGGAATAAGGGGGAAATTTAATAGTCTTGGATAAGCCCTTTAAGTGCTGACCTATGCCCAGGATAGGCCATCACTAGCTGTCCGTAGGTGTCTTCAATGACTTCACTGAGAGCAGCATTGGGATGAGGAACTCAGTCCACTACAAAATAGTCTCAGTTATTTGCTTTCAACAACATATCTATTGCCAAACAATTGATTGGTGAGGGTATTTGCTAGTGATGGTCTATCCTGAGAATGGGAGTGTAGAGGAGATAAGCCCGGGAATGCGAGGTCACCCATAATGCCGGTAAGCCAGCCAATCTGCTATCCCCTGTAATGTCACAGCTCTTTAAAACCTTCATCCTACATGGCCTCCGTCATTGTCCTGTGAGTAGTGATGAGCAAAGTTATGAAAAATTTGATTTCACCGAATTTCACAAATTCATGACAAATTATTTTTTCACAAAGAGCATTCCTTTGTATGTAGTGGCATTTTAATTTTTTTTACTGCCATTTCAGGAAAAATAGATTTGTTACAACGAAGCACAAGGAAATTCGGCGTTGCGGCAAATCGAATTGCTCTGCATTTAGAGAGACCGAGAGATGTGGCAAGCACTCATACACTAGGGACAGTGTTGCTGAAAACCATTAATAGAAAAATATTAGAGACGGAGAGTGCAAGGAGAGTGCAGGGAGACATTCTGCATTAGTTTTATTTATTTATTCCTATAGTTACTTATTCCTACATCAGCTGTAAATATAATTCAATACCAATAAGATGGATGCCTTTATTATTCCAGTGCCAGTGTGCCAAGCAATAACATCAAGTCTGCACCCTTTAGGGGAGCCAAGTCTTAATCATGACCATCCTCATCTTTTGCTGCCTTTACTTTATAGAAAAGTAATCAAGATGCAGAGAGAGAAGAAGCTGGATACCATTGTTTCTGATGCCATATTCTCATCGATATTAGATGATGTGGAAAAGGAGGAAAAGCAGATGGCAGAAGAAAGGCTCCCACTTGTAGGGCAGAAGAGCGTTAGGGTTGGAGAAGTGGGTACAGACCCTGTTTAAAGGTACATTAAAGGTGCTGTGCATCCATTAACAATGAAGACCGACTATACAGTGAAGTCTTCATTATTAAATGAAAGGCAGCTGCGGGCTAATTGGCCATGTGGTTCTTCACCACAGCATGACCGCAACCTGTACGCAGCACGGCTGATCCGTGTGGCCGTACACTAAGGCAGCATGGCCTGGATATATCTGATTTATAGCAATTTGGGACAAATTAATTCATAATGAATTTAATATAATTTCTTGTGGAACTTCAGTGAAGCTAAACGTTGCTCATCTCTAGTTAAAACGTAACATTCTAATGAGTTAAACTAACAAAATATAATAACAGAAATATGACAAACTTATATGGTGTAATTTATAAAACTGGTGTAAAGTAGATTTGATTTAGTTACCCATAGCAACCAATCAGATTCCACCTTTCATTTTCCAAAGGAGCTGTCAAAAATGAAAGGTGAATTCTGATTGGTTGCTATGGGCAACTAAGCCTGTTCTACTTTACCCCTGTTTAAAGAGGACCTTTCATGGGTCCACACTCTGCTAACTAAGTAGCAGGTTATGGAGGGCATGTGTGGTAGAGTTGGGGGAACTTACAATTTCTTCAGGGCGCATCTTCGTTGGCCCGCTGCGCCCCTGTAAAGATCTGGCGCACGCTATGCAAATGCATAGCATTGGAACAGGGAGGAGGAGACGCCAGGGATTCTCAATGGGCGTCTCCTTCTCCCTGGCTGTGACGCTCTCCGCTGCAATTGGACAGCGCTACAGCCAGGGAGAAGGAGACGCCCATTGAGAATCCCTGGCATCTCCTCCTCCCTGTTCCGATGCTATGCATTTGCATAGCGTGCACCGGATCTTTACAGGGGCGCAGCAGACCAACGGATATGCGCCCTGAAGAAATTGTAAGTTCCCCCAACTCCACCGCACATGCCCTCCAAAACCTGCTTCTTAGTTAAGCCTCATTCACACGTCAGTGTTTCAAGGATGTGTGCTGTACGTGTTCTCCACGGACAGCACACATCCCCATTCATTTCAATGTGTGTATTCAGACATCAGTGTTTCAGCACGGTCCGTGGGTCAGTGTTTTTAGCACGGATGCATGTCTTATCTTGATCCGTGTTCCCGGATCCCTCACGCCCATTATAGTCAATGAGTCAGTGAAAACCACGGATCCCTCACGGATGCCATCCGTGTTGCATCCGTGTTTCACGGATCATTAAGAAGAGATGCTTTGAAAATTATTTTTCAGATGTTCAGTGTCAGTGAAACACGGATGCAACACAGATGGCAAAAGACGGACCCATGGGCCGAACATGGATCCTTCACGGACAGCTTCACGGATGCCTCACTGACCACCTGCTCACGGATTTGAGCACGGACACGGACGTGTGAATAAGGCTTTAGCAGAGTGTGGACCCATGAAAGGTCCTCTTTAATAAGTGACCCTCATAGTGCTAAAATAGTTTTTTAATGCATTAAGCTATTATAAAATTCATAAAGTAAGTTAAACAGTAACCATAAATATCGCCTAAAATATGTACAAGTAGTCTAGCAAAATTCAATGCTTTAAATATACCATGACTTAAAAAAGTTGAAAGAAGGAGATAAAAAACAAACAAAAAACATTGTTCCTTCACATCCTAAAGGGGAGCTTTCACCGCCATAAACACACCTAAACTACAGTAATCAGTAAATAGCTACAAGATTCTGATTCCAAATCTGTAATTTTATCTTTCTACTCCCCTGCATTCCTGTGCTGTGCACTTGCAAACAGGCCATGAGCAGCATGCTGATGAAGGAGTCCTCGATGGATTCTACATTATATTTCACACATTTTCTCTTTGCATCAGCAGCCATGCTCTCCAAAAGCCATACATTTATTTTTTTTAAACTTTTCCATCAACATATCTGCATTTGCAGTTTTTCTATTTTGGGGTGCAAAATGTATGAAATTTCATGAGCTCTAATACTTTGCTCTGAGGAGGCTTCACTATTGGTTTTGGCACACAATAACTGATGGAAATAACTAGCATTAAAGGGGTTGTCCAAGTTATGAAAAAAAAATATAGTACTTTAAATCGCATGGGCAGCAATATATAACTAAGTTCAGCAAGTTTTAGGCAAAAAAATCTATATTTCCTCATTTCCCTGGTTCTCTTCTGGCCTTTGTTTACCTGCAGTAATAACAATCTCAGCCCCTCCCCCCTTCTCTGCAAAGGCAGTGAATACAAGTGCTGTGAGTACATGTCTGCTTGCTAGAATACTCAGCAGCATTTGTTTGTGTAGGACTACAAGTCCCAGCTGTACAATGACACTGCTGATACACACAGGAAATTCTCCCTACCTGTTCTTGTACAATACAATTCCTCTATAGCTCCTTGCCCAGCATTTGTCTCCTCTCACTGCTGCAGCTACTATTTTTGTAAAGCCTTGAGCCCTCAGTGTGTTCTGGCTGAAGGAGTTAATGTTTTATCTGAAGGAATCCAGGGAGAGAGCAGATAGCAGGAGCCCGGCAAAGAAAGGGGGCGTGGCCAGTGATGTCTCGTGTACAGACTGTTATCTGAACTCTGAGGCTTGTACACGAAACCTCACAGACCAGGGAGATAAGCTGACATCACAGGTCATGTGACCCTCAGTCAACTCTGAGAAACCAGCAGCTTTAGAAACACAAAGTATATGGGAAAGTTGTTATACTTGACAAGTTAGAAACATATAAAGAACAAAAAAATAACCCGGACAACCCCTTTAAGCAAAGTTTAGAAACATTCAATGTGGCTGCTTTGCCGAATTTCACAAAGAAATATGCTTTATGAGAAATGACTTCATCACAAAATACATTTCTTTGTAAGTAGCGGGCGCAATGACAGGGAACTGTGATTGATCCGAAACCCCTTCCCCAATATTGAACCCCTCAGATGCTGAGTTCATTGCTGATCGTGGTATCTGAGAAAAATAGTGAGGTTTCAGGGGTTAAAAAAAATTAAACAAAAATACTCACCTTATCCATTTGCTCACGAATAGGCTGCCGCGGTCATCTTGACTGAAGTTACCAAGCGAAATCTGCCTGGCGTGGTGATGTCATACGTCACCGCGCAAGAGATTTTGCATGGAATCTTCAATTAAGATGACAGCGGAAGCCTATTTGTGAGCTAATGGATGAGGTGAGTATTTTTTTTTTTTTATCGCCATATCAGGGAAAAATTGATTCATTACCATGAAGCACAAGGAAATTTGCTTCACAGTAATTCAAAAATTTTTATGAAATTCGGATCAAAGTCCACTTCAGATACTGCACTCAACCCTAGAAATAACTGTCCAAACAACTGAAGTGTGAATGCAGCCTTAGGCCTTGTTCACACTTCAGTTATTTGATCAGTTATTTCCATCAGTTATTGTGAGCCAAAGCCAGGTGCTGGTCAAAAACACAGACAGGTGAAGATCTTTCCATTACACCTGATCTCTGTGTAGTGTCCACTCCTGGTTTTTGCTCACAATAACTGATGGAAATAACTGATCAAATAACTGACGTGTGAACAAACACTTAGCTGACACGTAGCTAGTGCAGAGAAAGCTCTGACTATAGATAGGCCTCTTTCACTTGAGCATATTTGCAAGATGTATATGACCAGGATTTTATGTACCAGAATCTGCTGTTAATCTTAATGAATAGGGCTACTCCATGTACGTATAATTTCCATCAGTATTTGGAATCTGCAGCATGTCCGAGTTTGGGGTTGTTCACATATCCGTTATTTGATCAGTTATTGCCATCAGTTATTGTGAGCCAAAACCAGGTGCGGGTCAAAAACACCAAACAGGTGCAGATCTTTTCATTATACCTGATCTCTGTTTAGTGACCACTCCTGGTTTTGGCTCACAATAACTGATGGAAATAACTGATCAAATAACTAATATGTGAACAACCCCTTTTGTGCGTAACTATTTCTAAATAAATACACAAATCATCTGGAATCTGCTTGTAATCTAGAGCAAGAATATGGATGGATTTCAATATGCTCATGTTAAAATAGCCATAGAGTGGATCTAAACACAGAGAAATGTCTCATTCATACGTCAGTGTTTTGGTCAGTGATTTCCATCAGGGATTGTGAGCCAAAACCAGGATTGGAGCCTCCACCAACATAAGGTAGAAGGGAAAAATCTGCACCTGTTCAGTGTTTAGATTACCGCAGTTGGTTTTAGCTCACAATCACTGATGGAAAAAACTGACCAAAACACTGACGTATAAATGAGGCAAAACTGATCCTGACTGACCAGCAGCAGAAGAGAGCAGACAGGTGGTAACTATGAGGTGCAGAAATGTAGAAAAATAATAAGTAAGTAGATATTATTAGAAAACATTGCAAAAATGTTTATTGCAGTGTATTACCTGCACAATGCTTTCGAAGCAAACCCAATTCAGGAAAGAGGAATATCCCTTAGTTTTACTGTATGGATTGTAACAAATGCAGTAATATTATTTATTCCAATGTCTTTTGACATAATAAAGCATTTTTAGGCCCCTTTCACATGGGCGAGTTTTCCGCGCGGGTGCAATGCGTGATGCAAACGCATTGCACCCGCACTGAATCCTGAGCCATTCATTTCAATGGGGCTTTTCACATGAGCGATGTTTTTCACGCATCAGTTCGCCGAAGCCCTGGCCCCATTGAAGTGAATAGGGCTGCGAGAATAATGCATTGCATCCGCATGCAAGTGCAGATGCAATGCGTGATTCACTGATGGTTGCTAAGAGATGTTGTTTGTAAACATCCAGTTTTTTATCACGCGCGTGAAAAACGCATTAAAACGCTTAGCACCCACACGGAAAAAAGTGAACAAACGTACGCTGACTGCGATTACGTGCGGATTGGTGTGGATGCATGCGGATTTTCCGGAACGCATCCGGTCTGAATCCGTGACGCCTGTGTGAAAAAGGCCTTAAAGAAACATTTTAATTTTTTTTTTCCATTTTGTAGTCACACTACGGTTTAGACTAGAGATGAGCGAATCGAAGCTGATGAAGTGGAATTTCATGGAAAATTCGATACGCCACGAAAGCGAATTTCATGGCGATTCGTAGTAACGAATCTTTTTTTTTTTTTTTTTTCCTAAAATGGCCGCAAGCACATGGCATGACATGGGGGAAGGATTTCTGGGACAAAGAAGTAAACACCCACAACGCGTTCACATGCAGACATGTAGCCAATTAGCAGCCAGCCAGGTCCTGTAATGTCACAGCCCTATAAAGCCCTCTGCAGCGCTGGAATCCACCATTTTCAATTGGTTTTAGACCAGAGACAAATGTCAGGAGAGATAGGGCAAGTGATAGAAAAATGTTGCTAAAGAAAATAAATGAGGAAATCAGGGATAGATAATCTGAATTGCAGGGATAGGAGAGGGACGATTTCTAGACAGAATCCATAGGGGATTATCAGGCAGCGAATTCGCTATTCTGGTACACTGAGCAGCAGTGACTGGGCATTGGGGTTAGCCTGTTATACAGCACTGCACTCTGTTCTAAAGGCTGTTTTGGGGTGCTTTATTCAAAGAAGCATCACTAGTGTCCCTTGTTGCAGTGCAGTAAGAGGGTCAGAGCCTTGTTTGGGGTACATAAAATAAAAACAAAAAAAAAATAAAAAAGTAAAAACCGTGATTGGCTGGCAGCTTGTAATTGTGAAATAAATAGTTGTGGCGTCATTCGCCATACAAACAGACAAGCGCCATATAGTGCTAACTTTTTCAGTGCAGTTGAATTGCCAAAAAACTGTGAATCCGTGTTTGTGGGGTTGTTCATTTTAAATAACTATTCGCGGCGTTATTCGCCATACAAACAGACAAGCGCCATATAGTGCTAACTTTTTCAGTGTAGTTGAATTGCCAAAAAAAAGTGAATCCATGTTTGTGAGGTTGTTCATTTGAAATAACTATTCGCGGCGTTATTCGCCATACAAACAGACAAGCGCCATATAGTGCTAACTTTTTCAGTGTAGTTGAATTGCCAAAAAAACTGTGAATCCATGTTTGTGAGGTTGTTCATTTTAAATAACTATTTGCGACGTTATTCGCCATACAAACAGACAAGCGCCATTTAGTGCTAACTTTTTCAGTGTAGTTGAATAGGCAAAAAAATGGTGAATCCGTGTTTTTGGGGTTGTACATTTTAAATAACTATTTGCGGTGTTATTCGCCATCCAAACAGAAAAGCGTGATATTGTGCTAACGTAGTCAGTGAAGTTGAATTGCCCAAAAAAGAGTTAAGACGTGGTTCTGGGCTCGTTCCTTTTAAATCCATAGTCGCAGCGTCAGTCGCTGTAAAAAAAAGAAAAAAAAAAACAAAAAAGGTCATATTTTGGGTTGTGTTTTGGGAAAAAAAATTAAACTTCCTCGGCGAAGTTGAATTGGCCAAAAAACGGTTAATTGTTTTTTTTGCGGTTGTTCAGTGACTGGTATTGCCAACCACCTCTCCACTCTGTCACTGACCCAATATGTAGCCTTCTGATGCTGCTGCCACCTCAACAATCAGGCCTCCTCATGCTGCTACTGCTGTCACCTCCAGACTATGTCACCATGCCACTCTGTGGCCTGATGCTGCTGCTGCCTCCTCCACACGCTGTGTCCTAGCTGCCGCTACCTCCAAATTATGTAATTGTGCCACTCTGTGGCCTACTCATGCTGCTGCCGCTGCCTCCACACGCTGTGTCCTAGCTGCCGATACCTCCAAATTATGTAATTGTGCCACTCTACGGTATACTGCTGCTGCCTCCACACACTGTGTCCTAGCTGCTGCTACCTCCAAATTATGCAATTGTGCCACTCTGTGGTCTACTCATGCTGCTGCCGCCACCTCCACACGCTGTGTCCTAGCTGCCGCTACCTCCAAATTATGTAATTGTGCCACTTTGTGGCCTACTCATGCTGCTGCCGCCTCCACACGCTGTGTCCTATCTGCCGCTGCCTTCAAATTATATAATTGTGCCACTCTCCGGCCTGATGCTGCTGCCGCCGACTCCACAAGCCGTCTCCTAGCTGCCGCTACGTTAAAATGATGTAATTGTGCCACTCTGTGGCCTCCAAATTGTACTACTACTTCCACTGCTGCTGCCACTTCCAGGGTCTGTCATTCTGCCACTCTGTGGCCTACTCATGCTGCTGCCACCTGGCTACACTGTCGTTGTGCCACTCTATAGTCTGCTGATGATGCTGCCACTGCCATCTCCACGCTGTCTGGGGGGGCTCTGCTTGTATAAGCGTGTAAGAGAACAGGTTTTGTCGAAATCTATGTGGAATCAGTGATTTGGTGTAAAAGGCGTGCACTTTTGGTGCTCTAGTAGGATCTTGGGCTTCTGCACGATTCTTTATAGCTGGCACTAACATTGTCCTGTAAGGCTGAGTTCAGACTTGAGTTATTTGGTGCGTTTTGGCCCCTTAACTGCCCAAATACATAAAAGTGTGCAGCGATTCTAAGAGCGACGCCTGTTATGTGCGTGTCACACTGGCTCACAGTATTCTTTCACTACCACAGTAGACTCCCTATGCGTTTTATTGCAAGTTATTCTCAAATATGCGTATATTTTGCGTCGCCGTTATTTTGAGCCAACCGAACTGTAACGAATCTGGTAAAAAAAAAAAAACGGCGACGCAAAACTGTACTTTTTTCACAGAATAGACCAGGATACAAGGGATTATTACTCCTATAATCCCTTGTATCCTGGTTTTCTGTGAAAAAAAAGATGTGTGACGTCACCCACACAGACCAGGAAGTGCCTGATCGCGCCGACATTTTGTCAGTGCGTCTTCAGACATCAAAGAGAAAGGAGCTCAATAGATAGAGAGGGAAAAGATCTAGATAGATAGATAGATAGTCAAACAAGTAGATAGATACAGGGAGAGATAGAGAAGAAATAGAAAGGGTTAGTGAGAAAAGCAGGAGAGAGGAAGAGAAAGCTAGATATAGAAGTTAAGGTGATAGATAGGGAAAGAGGCTGAGAAAGCAAGAGATAGGTAGAGATAGGGAGAGGAAGTCATATAAATAAAAAATTGTGTCATCTAGGGAGAGATAGGGTGAGAAAAAAAATTGTGAGAGAAAAGAGTCAGGACAGGTAGCATTCCTGTTCTGTGACCGTACACGCTACACGTTGCTGCTCAGCTGGGTGCTGTCAACCCCGTTAAGCCACAACAAAAACAGTTAAAAAAAACTTCAAAAAAAGTTATAAACAAATAAAAAAAAAAAAATTAAAAAAAGTTTAAAAAATAAAAAAAGTTATAAAAAACAAAAATAAAGTTTAAAAAAGTATAAAAAAAATATATCATTACATTTTCCCCCACACAATAAAAAAATGTCCAAGCGTCCTACTTCCAGCACTTCCCAGGCAAGGAGTGCAACAGGAGGCGGTGAGGGTAGAAGAAGTGGCAGCACCAGGCCCGGTGGCAGCCGGGGTAACAGGCGTGGCAGCAGGGTGCAGCTACCCCTGACGGCCACTGGTCAAGTAAGAACCACACAGCCAGCAGTTCTAGATTGGCTTACCCAATCCTCCAGTTCCACCGCCCAAAGCTCCCAAACGAGGAGTCAAGCATCCGCTGGATCATCTGACACCACCCTTACATGGGACGGTCAGCGAGAGTCCTCTGCCCCATCCCCTGTTGTTAGAATGCCGCTCTCCTTTGGGGCACCTTCTGCCAGTGAACTCTTTGCAAACCTTGATCTGCCCTTGGAGTCTCTACCACTTTTTAGTGATGATGAGGAGGAGGAAGTCCACCAAAGTCAGCGGGTGGAAGGTACTGAGACTCCAGAGGAAGTGTTGGCTGTAAGCAGTCAACAGAGCCAGGGAGGGGCATCCAGTGCCACACCTGATATCCTGTCCCAGCCACCGGAGGAAAGTAGCAGTGGTCCTGACCGCTGATCGGACGTGGCGCCCTCAAGCAGCATTATCCTCAGCATCATCGGTGGAGGAAATAGAGGTGCCACCGACACAGCAACATCCCACTATTGCAAGCAACCGAGGCACAAGAGGGAGGGGTAGAAGAGAAGCTACCAGGCAGAGATCACCCTCTCAAAGCCTTGGTTCTGAGAGGGCACCCTCAGGAAGCAGTGGCAGTCAACAGCCAGCAAGACCCCCCGTGGCTGTCAGCAAACCACGGTCCTCAGTCGTCTGGCAGTTCTTCCGACCCGGGGACAGATAAGCATATTGCTTTGTGCCTGCTGTGCAATGAGTGGGTCAGTCGTGGTAGGGGTGATAATCTGGGGACAACATCCATGCGAAAGCATATGGAAAGGCAACACCAACAGGCCTGGAAGAACCGTGACCCCAATACCACCTCCTGTCATGATGCACCATACACTGCAGATCCCATCATGCAGCATCCTCTCACTGGAACTCAGGGCTCGTCAGCCTCAGTTGCCAGCAGCAGCACAGTGTCACTGCCATGTACACCGCTAATGAGGCAGCAATCCCTGACTGAGTCCATGGGCAGACGTCAGGTGTATTCCAGCAGCCATCCCATGGCCCAGAAACTGACCGGACACCTGGTTAAGCTGCTGGTGCTTCAGTCCCTGCCCTTCAACCTCGTGGACTCCCAGCCTTTCAGGGATTTCATGGTGTGTGCGCACCCCAGATGGCGAGTCCCCAGCCGCCACTACATCTCTGGAAAAGCTGTCCCATCACTGCACAGTTATGTGCAGAAAAAGGTGGGCGACTCATTGGGACTCTCGGTGTCCAAGAGTGTGCACCTGAGTGCTGATGTCTGGTCCTCAAATTATGGGCAAGGGCAGTACATGTCTGTTACTGCCCATTGGGTCAACATCCTCCCAGAAGACCATCAGGAAGTTGGCCCATTCTTGCCACTGTCACCTCCACGGTGCTTTAGGGGGCCAGCAGCCGGGAAAGCAGAAGTTCTGCCTCCACCCACCTTGCAAACATCCGCTGCTTCTACTGCATTACAACCTGCCCCGGTGTTCTTACCACCGATGTCCAGGCCCGGCGCTCTCAGGCTGTCCTCCATTTGGTGAGCCTGGGTGAAAGGAGACACAGTGGGCCAGGAGCTCCTCCGGACCCATCAGGGGAGGAGGTAGATCAATGGCTGACCCCACGTCAACTAACGGTGGGAAGTGTCGGTAGCAGACAATGGGAGGAACATTGTCTCTGCAGTGCAGCAGGGAGGGCTGAGTCATACACCTTGTATGGCACATGTGATAACCTCATAGTGCACAGGTTTCTTCGATCATTTCCTGCACTACAAGACCTTATGAGGATGTCACGCAGAGTGTGCAAACACTTCAGCCACTCCTACACTGCAAGGAACACCCTGCTCAGGATCCAGAGACAGCGCAGTCTGCCCCAACATCGGCTAATCTGCGACGTGCCAACACGCTGGAATTCTGCCCTCCATATGCTGGACCGCCTGTACGAGCAAAGGTCAGCCGTTACAGACTACCTCATGGGGCAATCAGGCAGCTTCACGCCACACTGCGACTTCCAAGTCACACACTGGCAGATGATGCGTGAAGTCTGCCAATTGTTGATCCCTTTTGAGGACGCAACTTTGTTTGTGAGCAGGAATGACTATGGGATCAACGATATCATCCCACTTGTCCATGTTCTGGAAAGTGCGCTGAAAAGCATCATCAGCGAGGATTTCCAGGCCACCACTCCAAGGCTGAACATCGCCTTGAGCCCAGAGATGGATGAAGTGCAGATGGAGGGTGAGGAGGAGGAAGATGTCCATGCCCAGCCATTCCACACACCGCCACCTGGCTTCTCTGCCTCTCAATCACAGGAGGAGATGGAGGATGAGGTGGTAGAGGAAGCGGAGGAAGACCCCAGCAGACCCTGGAACTATACCGAGGACAGTGGAGAGGAGAGGCGCTCATTGTCCTTGGTGCAGATGGCAAGGTGCCTACGGGAGTGTCTGAGGAGTGACAGCCGGATTGTGGACATCCGCCAGAGGGACCAATACTGGCTGGCCACCCTGGTGGACCCTCGCTTCCACCGCAAAATGGCTGAATTTTTCCCACCATCAGAGAGGGAGGCAAAACTGGGGTACTACCGGGACCTACTCACCAGACAGTTGGTCTCTACTTACCAGCGAGACCAGCCAGGTTCCCAGACAACATCCGCTTGGGGGGAACCAGCGCGCTCCACTACCACCACCACTAGTGGAGGTATGAGAAGTCGCTACAGCCTCCAAACGCTGATGAGCGATTTCATGCAGCCAGCTGCTGAAGAGGGGACACAACACCGGACTCATGGCGTGGACCAGCATGAGCTCACCCACCAGGTCACTGCCTACCTGGATTGTACCCTGCCCCAAAGAGTCACCGACCCCGTGCAGTACTGGGCAGAGAAACTGGACATTTGGCCTCAACTGGCAGAGTTTTCTTTGGCTCTGCTGTCCTGCCCAGCCAGTAGTGTCGCGTCAGAGAGGGTGTTCAGTGTGGCGGGTAACATTGTAACACCGCAAGAATGAGGCTCTCTTGCCACAGTGTTGAGATGCTGGCTTTTATAAAGATGAATCGTGCCTGGATTACATCGGATTATACCACCCCTCTGCCTGATGTGAATGACTAAGTCATCAGTCACCCGTCTTGCATGGCAATCCGTGTGTCCAAGAAAATGACCTTAAGATCCCAAATATGTGCCCAACGGAAAAATCCATAATTTAACTTATTAAGTAATGTTCCCCCCTTAGACCCCAAATTAAAAAAAAAAAATCACCTTAAAATTCCCTACTTAATTCGGATACATTTAATAAACAGAACCCCATCTCCAAATTTCATGCCCATGGTGTGTTGGCCATTTAACATCTCCACACCAGCTTAATGCCCGCACACCGGTGAACCGTCCAACCCATACCCCAAGAACAGTACCATCCCTAAAATAATCCCCACGACTATGCTTCACAAAGTGGGGATTTCACCTATTGTGAACTATAGGCCATGGGGTTCTATCCCTGGCTTATGTGCCAAGGAACACTACTCACCGTTTTGTGAGCGGGTACTCAACTGTTCTTGAGGTATTTGTTGATATCATGAGAAGTAGTAAAATCTCGCACCGCAAATCCCGATGGGGTTCTTCTCTGTGCGAATGATTTCATGCCTCTCATGCAGTCACGCGTGGAATAAGGCTGTCTATGGGGTATATATCACGGAGGCTGCTGTCCTTCAACTGTGATATAAAAAACCTCCACACTTAGTTACAAGCAACAAACAGTTGCTGAAAGGCAGGTTTACTTGCCTTATTTACGGGTGCCTTACAATGGGATGCTTTTTTGGGGTTCTCTGCTGCCTAAAATCCACAGTGCATCGTTGGCTGATTTTATGCCACCTTCCGTACTATGGGGCTGGACGCAAATACCCAGTTCAGCGCAGAACTGCGTATGTCGGACGGCACCATAGTACTGAACGCC